>JADMLL010000004.1:12458304-12524906 GCA_016920875.1 Columbicola columbae | reverse complement strand
AGGAAAACAGTGAAGAAGAAAAACGGAACCTTAAAAAGGGAAAATGAGGAAAATATAATTTGTTAATAGGAAGCGAGGAAAACAATTTTAAACGGAAAGCCGTTAAAACATAATTTAAGTTTTCTACTCGGGAAATTGAGGAAAAAGGAAAAATGTTTAAAAGAAATTACGAAGGCGCGTGATTTTAAAATAAATAATTAAAAAAAACTTTTAAATTGAGCCGAACCATTTATTAATTTTATTTTGTTTTTAATAATTTAAAATCGCAAATCGATAAACAATTTTCCAACAGCAAAAGCAGAGGGAAGTATGAAAGTATATATCGGAAATTCGAGTATTTTCCACCCCTGTTCGATAGTGTTTCCGGTTTTATTTTTCTAAAAGTTGTGACGGTTTCGAGAAACACTGAACAACGATTAGTCAGAAGAACCATGGCCGAAATCACTTTTCTGCTTCATCGAATTTTCGGATAGAGACACGAGAGAAATTAAACGTCAAAATCACCCCCGTGACATGCGCATGTTTGTTATGTTATGTATGTATACACCTTCACAACGTCGTCTTATACAGTATATTATTAAAATCCATTTCGTGTCAAAATGGGCTGTAGTGACTGGTGTCAAAAATGTGAGATTTATTGTTGAACGTGTCATTCTCTAAGTCAAATTGTCACTTCTCAAAGGGGAAGCACAAGTCTTTTAAGCGTCTTTTTGCGAGGAAAGAAGTTGATGGAATAATATAATAGAGCCTTGAAGGAGAGTTTGGTTCGTATAGTTTCCTACAATATACAAATTAACTCCAGTAAGATTATCCAGGATACAGATTCTCAAAATGAAACTCAATCCAATAACTGGAAGACACAACCGAGTGAAAATGATTTATAAAGTTACATATCATAAGTACCTACACAAGTTTCAGGAATGAGATAGAGAATCGATAGCGTTCTAGATAATAAAATTAAACACCAATTATCTACAGAGATTTCGTTTGAGTTAAGACGCCAAAAACTGGGAAAATCGGTGAAACGTTCGGTTGCGGTTTTGGTTGTTATGATAGCCAACAAAACCTCCCAGACTTTTTTTACGCGGTTTGTAATACACCCCAAAAGTGTTTTTAATATACTGTACATCAAATCACAGTTCTTATCATTTCGACTGGGTGACTTGCTTTTCCGCTCTTTAGAAGGCTTTTTAACGACTGTTTCTTCATCCGACTTATCCATATCTTCATCTGGATCATCTTCCAGGGCTGAAATTTTCGGTTCGATTTCATTATTCTCTTCTAAAGCATGTGGCTTCTGTATCCTGGGTGGTATTATACCGAACGTTCTTTCTTTTCTTAAAAGATCGTCTTAGCATGATGATTGGGGCACTATTGCTACCCCAAAAAGGGTTAACAAACCGTTATTACTTTGAATGACCCATCCGAGCGGCCCATTAAAACAACGAAACATTTGCTTACCATACCTGAGTCTTTGCCCGGATGGGTCATCTTACAACCCACAAATATTCACAGGTATATGAAGTGATTCTGGGCTGTTTTGTGTCATTTTCCTATTCTTCTTGAGCCTCTTGGCCTTAAGCCGAATGAATCACTTTACAATGAATTAAGCAAAATTTACATTTCATGGCCGCAAGTCTGAACAGACAGGGACAGAGAAAGGGAAAGAGACAGAGATAGGAATAGAAATAGAGACAGATCCAAGTATGATCATTATATAGATCATTAAGTCAGTGTAATACCAAAATCAATTTTTAGTTCGATAAATTGGTTTTGTGTGTGGTTGTAGTCAGAACTGTGGTTAGTCATACTACAAGAATGAGATAATCAGAGGCTGAATTTCTTAGTGACTACCAAATAGTCCTTCTTCTTCTTCATTTGTAAACTTATTTGAGTACTTTGTGGTTGTTTACTTTCTCTATCTCAGTTTTTGAAGCTGAAAGTGCCTTCGTTTTCTCACACAGTATAAGTTGTGTCACAAGATCTTCAGGACTCATGATGCCACACTATTTCATTGTACTGAGTATAAATGACAGCTACACAACAATCGACAAATAAAGACTTGAACTGTGGCTAAAAATTGATCTCATTATGTATGAGCCTCTAGGTTTTGTCAGGTTTCTATTTCTGTCGACAAAAAGGCGAAAGTGAGTGACTGATTGGCATTTTAAATTTGATTTTCATTTGTAAATGATATTGTGTTTGAATTTGATTGAATTAAAATTTGAATGAGAAGAAAGCTGCGAGAAATCCGCTTAAGCAAAATTTTACCAAACATGGCAGAGGCGCAAGACAATCCGTTCGAGTTGTTTGTAACCCCTAACAATGACGCTACAAACCGTGTTAATGAATGAAAGGGGCTTCAATTTCAATTGAAATCTTTTTCTTTGTTTCCTCTGCAAAAACGCCCTTCTTTCAAATTATTGTTCCTTTTAAAGGTTTCTTTAAAATGTTCCTTAGAATACTTTCCTTTCTCTTTTATTAACTTTCGTCAGACTTTCGAATGATTATACGTCAGTTCCTTTATTTATAAGTACAGATAATTTGATTACAACTTCCCAATTATATCTTTTGACTGTTGTATACTGTACTCTTCTCTTTTTAGTCTTTAGATTTTAGCTCACTGTGATTTATACAAACCTAAACAGTTCGGTGACCCGAGGGGAATGTAATATTACATGATTCCAGCCGAAAAGTAATGTCGTATTTACGCTGCAATAAAAGTGATAAATCGATAGATATTATAACAACTTATACAACCTATACACACACACTTATAAATTTATGTGGTGGTTTTAATCCCATTTTTTGTGTATAACAGGATATTATATATTTAATATATATATATACTCATAAATATTTAATAATTTATCACATTAACCAGAAGTAAGTGGTGATTATGAATAATCATCACGAATTACGTCATACTGATCACTTTGCCCGTGGTATATAATAGATATAGCGTACAGAACTGACATTATTTTTTGGCTTATTCAATATATACCTGACAACACACACTCGACGCCATATTGCTTGAACACTACCCTCTGTGCCTAATAATAATTAAAGAACAAAGCAAAGTCTTAGCCCCAGGATTGGAGAAGAGAGAAGGTTGGTCAGTCCAGAGCACAGGTCTTAAAAGTAACTAGAAGGTAAAGAAGAAGAGAGAATTAAAAACAGTATAAAGAGAAAGCAAAAGAAATAACATAAACTATAACAGTCTTACAATCAAAACCAAATGTAGACAATCTGAGATGTAGAGTCTTTTACTAAAGCTCCCAACAGATGTGTAAATATCTTGAGGAAGAAATAATATTGCTCTGACAGGTTATACTAAAACAAAAAGAGTTGAAAACACAACCAAACTACTCAAAATATGAATCTACTCTCTAATATGATAGCAAACACTATACAAGTAACACTGATATATCGATAATGGTCTCAGTAGATGACATTAGTTAGATCACATCAACTATCTCACGAGTACCACAAGATCAATGAGTCACCCGAACCTAGCGATAGTCACATCTTCAAACACACCCAAGTCCTGTTTAATATTAATTAGTATTATAGTTATAGTTATAGTTATAGTTGAGTTTTAATCCTGTTTTAACCCTTTTTTGGGCATAATAAGATACAGGAGGAGGATTTGAGCTCGTGACTATAACTTCTTAGTCTGGCACTTAAACCACTACACCACAGACCTCCCACACTATTATTTGTTACACTTAGGCTAAGTTTTCTTGAAGGTAGAGCAGTGAGAGAGAGAAAAAAATTTTGATGACCGGAAGGGCTATTCCCAACCCTAATCCTCCAACCCCCAACTCCAGAAGTACACTTTTACTTTCATATTAATACTTAAACGAACCAAGTCAACGATGAACTTCCCAAGAGCGAACCTAATATTACCAACCCCTCGGCAAACTTTTAAACAAAAAACATCAAACCCAGCTTTTGTTTACACGACCTGAATTCCCGAAAGAATCACCAACGAATTGTTTACTCTCAACCTCCCTCCGTGGTCTTTTCAACACAACAGGAAAAAAATTTTTTTTTGCCAGACCCACAAAGTTAAAACAAATAGAAATTATTCTAACAAAATTATTTTCTTTTCTTTTCCAGATGTTGAAAGAAGAGATGACGTCACAGAGGAGAATTGAATCCGAGGAGGACGTCAAAGGATGATTTCAAGATTTTCAAATAAAAATTCTTCAATTTCCTGTGTTTGTGTTATAAATTGATAATGTCACCCATCAACCCCGAAATCAAAAGGAAAAAATTGATGTGAAAATAAATACAAATAGTTTTGTGTCGTGTTTAGAGAAAAATCTATTTGTCTATTTATTTATTTATCTGATGAATAATATACGGAATAAAGATGGAAAAGTGTTTAGTTGAAATTTCTCTTGAGTCTGGATTGTTCAACGAGAGGAATCAAAATAAATAATTTTTGAAAATTTTTATTTGAGTGTACAAAAAATTTATTGAGACTCAACTCTGTTTTCCTATCATTGTCCTAACTTTTTAAAAGTTTTCCCGGAATTGGCCCTCCTCCTTCTTCTTTATTATTGAGTCGACAACACAATGACCCAATTATCTCAAATTAATTAAGCGAAGAAATCAAATCTGTGCGGCGGGAAGGGGGTCCTTTTAGTCAATTAAATAAAGACGGTTCTTTGTTTCAAATGCCAGTTACAGACGACTAAGGCATCGCTTTTCAAACAAGCCTCCCAGAAAAACTAAGAAACACTTCCAGACCCCTTCCCTGAGTGAAAACTTCCTTAACTGCTTAACAACCGTACGACTTGTGTCGCGAAATGCATAACTCCGCCATTATACTTTGATCGGATCATAAACATGAGTGCAATATCAATAAAACAGCTTCCTCCTCCTCCTTCCTCCCGTCTTATTGGAGGCCGCCTTAACAACAATAAATCGAAGTGCTTCTCAGCAATTCTAGAAAAAGAGAGAAAAACTTTTTCATCAAATCATCGGAGAAGAAGCGAGTTCGATAGATCGGAGTTGAAAGTGAAGCCTTTGGGGAAAAGCTTTGAAAGCTTCTCTTCACCCACAGTTTCCTTCAAGTTTTATTAAAAATACCCTCTCATCCTACAACCCCCGACCCCCTAGGGTTGTTTGGATATTATAACAGCGATTCCATGATAACCGTAAACAGGGACGATTTTATGAATAGGTGTGTCATCCCGGACACTCTCCAAGATGAAACCTTTTTAACGCTACATTTACCCCGAGACGCTTTTATTACCGCACACATTGACACACGCCTGCTACAAGTTTTATTATTTGTGACAATGTTGAGTTATGCCCACTTACACAACACACTAGCACTAAACCTACCGGACCGGTCAACTGACCGGTTTTTGAAACTTTTTCAAAAAATATTTGCTTAGAATTGAACACTCTGGAGAAGGCTAATTCTGGAATTGTTAGTCACAGTTTACTTATTTTGAGTATTGTCGTCGACGCTTGTACTCCACCCTCGACTATCCAGTAGCGGACATTATGCGTGAAAACTGCAAAACAGTGTGCAATATTTATGAAATATGTAATTCAAGGCGGTGGGCAGTATTTAAGAAATGAGTTTCCCCCGAAAATGGGCGATATTTATGAATTAACTGTCCAATAAAGTGTGCAGTAATTACGAAACGAACACTCCTAGAAACTGTGCAACATTTATGAAATTAATATTTCAAAAAAGATGTTTAATATCTATGGTAGTGGGTTAAGTGCCAGACTAAAAGTTATAGTGGCGAGTTCAAATCCTCCTCCCGCATCCTGTATACCCAAAAAAGGGTAAATGAGATTAAAACTCAACTGTAACTGTATCTATGCAGCAAGACATAATTCATTTGCCGCCAAATTTCAGTGGTCTTGGAGATGTAGTGGTTTGATACAGCGCTGTATAGTTTGGAACAACCAAAGACGTCTTGAAAGACATAGAACACTAGACTCTCAAACAAGTCAAATCTCCTTATTCCTCTCCTGATTTTGGCTTTCTCTTTTCTACCACCTGTCTTCAAGCTCCAGCCTTCCTTGGGCTTCAACTAAACCAGGGGTGTCAAAGCTCCAATTCCAAACTCAACTGGAAAATTCCAGAAACTATGGCAGTTAAGATACAGCAAATACAAAACAACAGGAGAAGTCTATTGAGTTTAAAATTTGGACAAAGGAGAGAGTCTGAAACCGGTCGGTAAACCAGTATCGGTAGGCACGACGGAGAGAAATTTCGGTAAGTTTGGTGTCTTCGTATATAAGCCAAATCGAAGATGAAAATCCCAAAATAATTTCGAAAGCATTTACTGCGGTGACATACACAGGTGCTTATTTATTCCACCCCCAAAGTTTTGCCAAGTTTAGGAAACACTTCCGAGCATTTGGTATTCGTTAAAGCTCAAAACGCCATTTCGTCGCAATTATAAATAAACACGAAACTAAATTACCTCAGACTCGTTTTCAAATGAATCAAATTTATTTATTCTTGTAATTGAAAACGACGAAATGAGTAAAAAGTCAAAGGAAACCAGTTTCCCCAGTTTTTAGAAAGCTAAGGGAAACTTTCCTTTCCTTAACACATCCTCTCCTTCGTCTCTCTTTACTCTTTCCAAACGGTCCGAGAGGAAAAACTAATCATCAGATAAACAAATAAACGATTAAATGAACTTGAATTATCTCCTAAATTAATTTCCATCGCTAAATTTGTTATCCCGTCTCCGAATGATTAAAGTCGAAAAGCTGTCGTCGGAAAAGTCTCCTTCGGATACGGAAAGTAAAGAGAGTATTTCCAAGCGAAACTTATTTTGTTTTCCTTCGCTCTCTCTCTCTCGGTTTCGCCGTCGGGTAAAATTTATTTCGCCTGATTGAAATTTGTTTGCGTTCAAATCGTTTTCCTTTTTCATCTTCTTATCTGGTTGAATTTCGTCGTCGGGGGAAAAACTGAAGTTCTCGACAAACATGGATGAATATTTGGGATGTGGTGTATCGAAAAGAAGGAACCAGAAGTTTGTAAAGTTAAAAAAAATGTCAATCAAAACTTCACGACAGTTTTGCAACAGGTGAGCTGAAAAAACCGGGACACATATGGCGCGTGAAAGTTTTTCTCATCTTTCTAACACTCTCTCAACTTCAATTTCCAGTTGGGATGATGTTACAACATGACATCTTCCTCCTTTTTCGTTCCCAAATCTATACACACCTAACAACTACAAATACTAACTTCTACCATATACTTACCAACCTTTTACAGCGGCTAAGAACTGCGCAGTTGCCAATTTGACATTTACAGCGTACCACCCACTACTTATATAACAGAGGCTGTTTAGATTTCCAAGAAGGCCAGTCGCCATTGTCAACTTCCACTATGTTTATTCAGTTTGTAGGTTTCACAATGAACGAAAATCAAGTTTCTGCTGAATCTTGCGTTGGAACATTTCCAGCTAACCCTAACAATATTCCGATCTTCCACCCTGTTACGTTTGCTTATCAATATTTCTATTTCGTTACACCTACTAATTATCTGATTTCTTGCAATGAACTATTTCCGTTTCCTTCTAAGAAAATCTGTTCCTCTGTTCCATAATCTTTTTGTATATTAAAAGCTCCTTACTCAAGGATCGGATTGATATATTACAATAACTCTGTCTTGCGGTGGTTGTGTCAGCATCTTAAGTGTACCTGAATGGACTGTCCATTCCAATCTACGATCTCTGCAGTCAGCTAATATATGACACTTTTACTGTACTGAGTATATATTAGATATTCACATCAGATGAGTTTGGAAAGGAAGAAGATTTAAAGACAACGGAAGAGGATTTGGGTGTTTTTGTTACATGAACACTCCCCCTTCCAAGAGAGATTAGGATTATGGGAAAAAATTTTGAAACCCTTTCTCAGATTTCCCAAAATCAAAAAGAAAATTTTCACAGCTTACAGAAAAACAACTTTTATTCATTCAATCAAATCCAATCACAAAACGACTCGAATAGAAAAAGCTGGAAACGAATGAAATCGTCCTTCCACTGAGAGTCCACCATCATGAGAAGTAGAATCCGTCCATCAGCAACTCATCAAAGGCCCATTCGAACCTGAACCTGTTTCCGAAATTACGTAGCTGACCAAATCACACCGGAACCCTTTAAAATTTTAAGAAAAACAAAACAAAAATCAAACTCCATAAACTACGCTGCGGTCTGTTCGTGATACACTATCAACGCTTTTGATTTAATGAAAACCGCAAATTATTTGTGAACATATAATGTCCAGTAGACCCTGACAAACAGGATCGTATACTCAATTCATTTGAAAATAGTGTGGTTTAGGTGAGTCTTCACCACCCCCTCCTACCCCCGACCGAAAATCATTATACACATCTCTTCGTGATTTATAAACCGTGAATTTAATCCGGCATATACTCACGTGTTTGTCTGAAACCATCGTCACTTCCTCCAACACGTTGCTGTAGACACGCACCAATAAAACTTATCTCCGTTCATCAGCACTGAAACTGTTTATCTAGAAAGAAAAATTAATTTGAGTTATATCAGTTATACAAATTCCCAGTAACGAAACTTTATAAAAGACATACAAAGCTATCCATCGATGTACTTTTAAAACAGCTACATAAAAATTGATAACATTACACCCTCCGACAATTCACTACCGTAAACCTGTCAATTGACCACCTTTCAAATTTATTTATAATATTCATTAAAAAATGGAGGTGATGGTTAATTAATAGTATACAAACAAGCAGTTGCCATAATTTGAAAATATAATTCTTAAATGATTTTATACTTGTTTGTTATTCTCACTTTGAGGACTAATTATAAATTTTCTTCTCTGTCTCCTAAATTTGTTTTAATTTTTTGTCTTGTTCACTAGCGGTGTCGCAGTTGTTTCGTAACATTATACCACAGTAATAGTTTGTCCTGTCACCTTCAAGACTATACTAAAATTTGATGGCTACGAATATCTTTCATCTACAAAAAATACTATACAACTTTTTGGAATATTAATCTCATAATTAATGCACACCTTCTTGGAGGTTTAGTTTCAAAAATACTGCACACTGTCTTGGAGTTCATTTCGTAAATATCGCTCGCTGTTTTGAGGTTTCATTTCATAAATATTGCACACCGTCTTGGGGTTTTCATTTCATAAATATTGTACATTGGAGGTTTTCAAATATTTCAGTTTTCAAATATTGCACGGCAACTAAAAAATAGTTCAGGTCATAAACACATCACGCTTTCAGGGACTCATTTCAAAATGTTTTGGGTCATAAATGTTGTGCAGATCCTAGAAGAATTCATTTCATAAATACTGCACAGGTTCATAGAGTATTCGTTCCATAAGCAAACTCAAAGTCGACCAGATATTTCGCCGACGTTGAAAATTGAACTCAAGGCCGAACTTTCTTCCACTAAGCACGCCTATAGCCTATACAGCAGCTATTTGTTAAATGAATTTTTCACGTTAGTGTGCAATACTTATGAAATGAATTATTATAGAAACTGAGCAGTGAGTGACAAATAGGTGCAATTGTGTTCATGAAATGAACTTGGTTTCGAATTCAAAGTCCATTTCATTAGTATCGCATATTCTCACACATTCTGCACACTCTCTTGGAATTTTCATTTCAAAATATTGCACACTACTTGGAGGTTTCATTTCATAAATACTGTCTTGGAGGTTCGAGATCGTATGAATTTGAGGAAGGATTACAAGTTCATACGATCTCAACCAGACCAACTACTTGACAAGAGTTGACAGCTAACCACAGCATAAAAATTTTTTTATAGCTTGAGAATTGGGTTCTCGAGAATTCCATCACAGTCACACATAAATCAACAGGCTTAGTAACCATCCCGGTGTACCGGCAAACCAAAGACAGTACCAAGAAAAGTAGTAGTTAATAAAAGCATTATAGTATAAATATATTACGAAAATTGACAGGATTAGTGTCAAAATATTAGCTCCAGTATCAAACAACTTAAAAATATATTCAAAAAAGTATAATGTCGGAAAATAAGATTGCGTCAAAGAAGAACACAATAAGAAGATAAAATAAGAAGATGACGACAAAATAAAGAGAAAACGATGACAAAAAAAAATAAGTAGACAAGTAAGACGAATAAATCCGATTTAGGTGGGTGAGGAGAAGAGAATAAGAAAGCTTAAAATATATTAAAAAAATAAGAAAAACCTGGCAGATGTCTTTGAAAATGTCTTTACCCCCAAAAATCAACAAGAACAAAATTTTCGAAAGACTATCGATTACTGTAATGGATTGCACATGGAAATTAGTTTCCCAGTTACAACCCCGCCCACAAATTCTACGAATGTGTCTTCTTCATTTTCCAAAATTTAACTCTCATCTCTGCTCCTAACAGTTCTGGAACCCACAAAGCTGAGACAAGGATAGGGAAGCTAGAGGGGGAAGGGGGGGTACGAAATATTATATTTGTGCTTTTGAGATGAGCAAAAGAAATTTTTTCGGCTGCTGATGTTCTCTGGAAACGTTTCCCCCTTACCATCCCACTCATCTCGTGTTTTTGAATTTTCCCCCAGCCTCCCTGTTACATTTCTTTCCAGGAAAACATTTCAGCTATACGATTTGCTTTTCTGGGAGATTATTTGTCAACTTTGTTTATTTTAAGTAGGAAGTTTAGTTGGAGCTTTGTCTTTTCCAAAACCACCCACTCAACCCCTTCCATCTCCTCTCGTCTATTCATTGATATCGTGTTCCACGAAACGCTGTTTCCCTTTGATGAAATTTCGGGCATTTTGTCCTTATTGATTTCCCGACTCTCGACTCCACCATAAGTTTTGTGGTGTATGAATCCCGTTTCACAGTTCATCTCCTTCTCTATTTATTTGTCAAAACCGAATTTGATACATCAAAATAATTTTACACTCAACAGTTTAGTCTTGATTCCGTTTTTCACCCTTAGGTATAACGGGAAACGGGAGGAACTCCTGTAGTCAACCTCCCTATTAACCACTACACAAGGCTTCCCGCCATTGTATACTCAACAGCAATATTGCTTGTGAATTTTGGTTTTGTCTAACAAATAAACAAAACAAAATTTTTGAGCTGAATTCAATTCTCTCACTCTCTCCCTGTCATTTTGTTTTCGAAAATTTGGCTCCCACCTTACCGGTAATATAGGACGATGAGTTCTCCTGTTTTATTTAAACGCTAATTAGTATGTCCTGATTAATAATTCTCAACCTTCACCAAACATTCTTTGACGGGTTGATTGTCTCCACGTTTACCCACCAAGGTCGTTCCTCATTACATCTTTTTATTGTCCTCCACGTTTTATACCTCCATTTTCCGTTTTAGTTCTTTTCCAGGCTACAATATTGCTGTTTCTATGTCTATAAAGAATTCCTTTCGACTACATTCTTCAAGCCTTCCTTCATCTTGTATATTAGTCGAGTCTTTCTCGATACAATTTTTTCAACATTTTATTTACCAAAGAAGGTACCATTCCTTCAGGGCTCTTCCATCCACAACGTTTTTCTCTAGTCCTAAACTGAACCCCCATCTCCCATCCACAAACCCATAGCGTACAAAAGCTGAGGGAAATTTATGCGGATTTTATCGACTTACGCCAAATTTACTTTCAAATTTTCCCGGGGCCGCCTTCAAAGATATTATCATCCCCGCGCTCGTCCTGAACATAATCGAATGAAAAACACTCAAAATGGCGTTTTACATTTTAATTTAATTCTTCCGAGCCGTCGAAGAAGAGTTAATAACAAAAGTCTTGAGAGATGCGATCAAAACTGTGTTTTCTCATTTCCTCCACCTCCTCCAACTCCCACACCTCTTCTCTCTCTCATTTTCGTCATCCTGTTTCCCTAGATAATCATGATAATGGAAACTCGATTGCCTTTGCGTCTTACAGGTGTCGAATTTTCCCCTCGCCTTAACTTCTCTGATATGATTTCATTTTGATTCAACCCTTTTTCCAGAATTTGCGAAATAGAGATGGGAAATTGAAAAACTTTTCCGCTAAATTTCCAACCGAATCATGCCACCAATATCGCGTTTGAGGTCTGATGTGTTTGGTCACGTCCTGACCGAAACTCTTCGTCGACAAGATCTTTTCTCATCCTCGTCTTTCTTTTTCCAAAAGCACCTTCGAGTTGCAGGTCACACACCCTTCACGTGTGGCATAATCACCAATACTAACCCAAGAACCCAACAAACATCCAAAAAACCAACCTGAATCATACTAATTAATGTAGAAGAACAAAGTCGGAAAATGCTTAAAAAATAAGTTAGGCTCATTTCTAAGTAACAAGGTAGCTTAAAAGCACGGCAGACGATTTCAATCAAATTTGGTGCTAATTAGGAACATGAACTATACAAATTCCAAGAGTTACTTGATAATAGTCTTGCAGTAATTAACATATTTCGTAAATTCATATTAATAAAATAAATTTATATCATAAAACAAAATAAATATCAGAAAGAAACGTTTATTAACCTAACTAAACTGAAATGCCCCATCTTTTTACAATTCACAAAACGAATAAAACCAAATTTTGGATGAGACATACGTACGATATTAATTTCCGTCGTCATAATACATAGTTTTAGTGCTAAAAGACCTATAACAATTTATAAAGACCAGTTTAAACCGGAAACAGACAGGAAAACAAAAAATATATCTGGGACAAACTGTCAGCAAGATTTACATGGAATCAGCACACATGTTTTTGACTATATCCGGTTTTTCCTTACAAACACACTCTTTAATATGATATATGGGGCGCTACGTCAAATAAATGAAAGACATTAATTAACCGAAAAACGCCGGAAGATAATAAAAAAAAATGACAAACCTACCTCGTCACATTTTTTGTTCTTCATCTCATTCAGTCATCCGCATCCCTTTCTGTTGGACACCTGATCCATTAAATTCGAGGCGACCGGATGAGATTCCCTGTTCACAAAAAAACATGAAAAATTTAAAATGAAAAAAATTTTTTTTTATTTATTTGAAATAATGGCGGCGTCACATTTAAAACAATACTAATCATAATATATTGGGGGTTTCCAGACTTCAAATTACGATCTCACTGGCTTAGAAAATTAAAAATGAAAACGAATTCGAAAGCTAACTTTTTAAATAATTGCGCAAATCGTTGATCCAACCAGATTAAGATTAATAAGACAGCTACCAGACTAGACGAGACTGAGGAAGAAGACTTAGAAGATCTAAACAACCAACAAAACAGTCATTGTCGTTCCAACGCACCTGACTCGAAAGCAAATTCAACTGTTACGATTTATATGAATTTTTCACTTCCTCTCTCTCTCTCTCTCTGTTCCTTTCTCTCCTCCTTCTTTAACCTCTTAAATTAACTTCAAAGTTCTTACGTAATCAAAACCAAAATACGGTTTCGATATACAACAGCACCGCCTTTTGTTAAGAAGATTCCCTCACTAAAAATTCACCCACGACTTGCTCCGAAATTTACATGCAAATCAGGTGAATGTGACACAAAAGTTTCACTCTCTTCTTTTAGAAACCTGCTGTTAAGCTTCTCAAAGCTTTCGTTAATTACTTGGAATAATATCAAGATATTTATGACGGAGTTTCAAGACTTCGTTAATTAAATTTATTTTAAAGGCAACGAAGATGCCGAGAGAAAACGAAAATGAGAATTGTTGAACAGCAGAAAAATTTTCAAAAAGTGTTTCAAATCAGCAAAAACGCTGTAACCGAATCTCGGCTTTGACCAAAATCCAATTCATCCACCGTAATCTTCCTATAAATCGAAACTACACAAAGCAACTGAGACAAGTCAAGAAACCATGGAGCCGTTTTCCCAAGTCCGAAAACGAGAAAACCCCCCAACAATTTCAAAAAGGAAATGGAAAAAGAATTTCCCAGCTCTTTTCTCATCCGGAAAACGATTCGGTACAGTTTCAAAACAGGAAAAAAAGGTAAAACGCGGAAAAAAAGAAAACAAAAATAACGGGGACGCTACAAATTACTTTTTTCCCTCTTTGAACTACACACGAGAAAAGAGTAATTTAATACTGTCGCTTTCTTTGCTTATTAAAAACAAAATGGCGAAGGAAGTTTTTGAAAACTTTCGAGCTCTGCCCCGAGGACTTAAAGCGACATTTCCCATGCCTATCCAGCAAACTTCTTTTCTTTCCCCCCCTGGAGACACTCCCCAACAACAGACTCAAACCGATGAATATTCAAATCCTCTGTTCATGTCTTGTTATACTCTCTGACCCCGGGGTATTACCCTAAAACTTGACAAGTATCAACATACAGCGACTGCGCCATCAAAGAACTGGGTGTCAAGGTTCAAAAAGAACTTTTCTGTCCGAACGCCTTTTTAACCCTCCCAAAATCAGCCGTATCCAACCTGTTGGGCCCCATACTTTTAGCACTTACGAGCACAGTCTATACGTGGCAGGCACTATTTATTCTTCCAATGTAAATTTATAATTCGATAGTATTAATAATATACAATTATAACTGGTGATAAATGAGAAATGACGAGTTGATATGTACTTACGTACTGATCACTTTCACTGATCAGTGATTACTAGGTCAACTCGAACTCAACCTGAAGTCTGTTTCGCTCTACTGCAGGTTTCCTGTCGACCTTCACCAATTACTCATCCATCGTATTCACAATAAGTGATCGTTCCTTTGACATCTATTGATAGCTGTCCAATAATATTACAGCAACATATATATGCTAACTAGAGAGACGTGTCTGCTAACTTATTCTATACCAGATCAGTGTCCGGAGAAAGACCACACTTTGAGGACAATAGCCACCACATTCTTATATATTATACTTAAAAGTAAGCTCCGCAATTTCAATATATCATAATATAATAATTTATAAGAAATTGTGAAGCATACTTTTGGGTGTATAATATAAAAGTCCTCATCCTCGAAGTGTGGTCTTTCTCTAGACGCTGAACTGATACAGAACAAGTCAACAGACACTTCTCTCTTCTTTGCATATATATGTTAGTTGTTATAATATAATTGGACAGTTATCAATAGATATCATATCAAAAGAAACAATCACGCATTGTGAATACGATGGATCTGTAATTGGTTGCCAGGAAATATGCGACAGAGCGAAACCGACTTCAGGTTGAGTTCGAGTTGACCTAGTAATCACTGTGAACAGAACGTAAGAACATATCAACTCATCGTTTATCTTTTATAACCAGTTATAATTGTGTTTTATTAACAATATTCAATTATAAATTTATATATACTAATAAATAGTGCCGGCCGCGTATATTGTAAAAAGGCTAAAAGGTTGGGGCTCAATAGATTGGACGCACTTGGTTTTAGGTAAAAAGTCGTTCGGAAAGAAAAATTCTTTTTGGGCTTTGAAACCTCCAACCTTACAAAATCAGGAACAAAATCGGAGAAATATAAAAAGAGGTAGCAGTGATGACTCCTCAATTTATAAATCAAAAACGGAGAACCAGAATTCAACAAAAATAAAATGTAAACCAAAGGACACCACCAAACGCCCAATTCCAATATCCGAGTCGAACACAAACAAAACCTTCAGAAACCACCTTACAAAAGAAAATTTTAAAACATAAAAAACAAATCAAATCAATCAAGCAAAAAAAAGAAAACATATCAAAAATTTGGAAAAATACAAAAACAGAAAAAATGCTTACCTCATGACAAGTGCAAAAATCATTTTAACAATTTCTTCCACTCCTTCCACGAACTTCTTGTCATTTTCTTTAAATTAATTACCAATACTTATGTACATATTAAAAAAGAAATGCTTCAATGGGGAGAAGCAAAATCCGAAGAAATTTTTCGAATCAATAAATCACTTTTAAACTAATAAATAAATAAATAATTCAAAACAAAAATGGAAAGTTCTAAAGATTTCACTTCCTTTACAAAACTAAATTTTTAAACAGAAAACTGTCTAACAACAAATTTTGTCAGCAGAACAATTTAACAAATAACAGACAGATTGGTTTTTAGTTTGTTTTAAGCTTAGGAAAGACGAGGCAGGATGTTCTATCGCTACATCTTTTGGGGAAAATTGGACTGGGAGGGACACTAAAATCCTAAAAATTTTTAAATAATAATTTTTGGGGCGGGGGGCATTAATAAAACCACCTCTACTGCGATTGGTAAAAAGAAAGCGTGTCAGCAGAAATTCTTATTCATGTTTCCCTTCACCCTTACTCTTCTAAAATTTTTCAGCCACAAATTCAAATCTTTTCTGAAGGTTTTCTACCAAATTTTGGGGGTGTTTTTATACCCTAACAAAAGATCACCACCCCTATTCTGTTCTTTTAACCCATTTAACCCCAAATTAGAGATTTCACTAACATAGGATCATGTCTCTCCTAAAATGGGTTACCATTCGTGATAGTGATGAGTTGAGAGCACTTCCTCACATCATCTCACACACGAGTGGTAAGTAAATGAACGGAAATAAAGCAAAAAAAATTATTTTTTCAAAAATATGAGAGCTAATGGGTTAAGGATGACGAGCGAATCTACCAAACTCCTTCTTGAAACGAATCGCAGTAGAAGTAATTAAAATAAAAATTTTTTTAAATCCATTTTGGAGGTGTGACGTGTGGCGCTTTATATTGTATAACTGGTTTTTGGTTCTTTCCAACCCTTAACCCAACCCCCACACTCTCTTATACATCAAATTTTGATCCAACTCTTCGCCAACTTCTTTTCCCTCCTCCTTGTCTCTACTTCCCAACCTTTCTCCTTGTTAGCGTCCTATATAGTAAGTCTCGGTTTTACCCTGATACCGTCAACAGTCCTTGAAGTTGCTAATGTAATAACGACCCAGTTTTTACTGTATACAATTTCAACCTTTCGCTTTTAATCATTTTCTAATTACAAAATGTTTTTTTTTATAATAAGATCTGCTTGTCATTTTCTTTAAAAAGTTTTATTTCCTCATCTCTCCAACATTTCACCAATTACAGATTTCTTTTGATTTGGCTTCTCTCTCTCTCTCCCTCTCTCCACAACTTCATTCGCTTTCTCTTTGAAGTCTCTCCTTCCATTTTATAATTTCCATTCCAGGCTTTGAAAAATAAATTATAAGAAAATAAAAATCACCGACATCGAATAAATATACAGTTCCAAACAAATTTCCATAACACGACCTACTCGCAACCTCCAACCTCTTCCTCCGTGTTTCTCGCTTTAATTTCCATCATTTCCTCCCCGAATTTCTCTTTTTAAAACTTTTCTGACACTTTTTTTGAACGAAAACCCTTTCTTCTTAATTTCCTTAATCTACGTTCCCATTTATTTTCTTCCTTCTTCCCTTTTACGTGTTCCTCTTTCGTTCTAATCTTTCCAAAGACAAAAAAAAACTTCAAACTTTCCTTTATTTCCGTCTTCGAAACTTTTTCCTTTTAATCTTTGTTTTTTCGTTTCCGTTGTCTTCATGTCTGCTTCCACCCCCACTACCACCCCCTCACCCATAACGATTTTTTCCATCTGAAAAATTTTTGAATGGAGATGATGAGAAAGAGAAAATAAATAAAAACAAGAGAGACAAAGGTAGATGGGGAGGCCATCGAACGATAACTAAATACTAAGCTAATTAGAATGAATTCGAAACTGACAAAAGGATTATCGGCATTTAAGAACTTAACCCACTGATTTAGTTGGATATATTGAAATGATTTATCTACCTTAACTAGAATCAAAATCAATTTGAGCTTATAACGTGGCTTGGTTCGATAAGGTAGAGAAGTGACAACTTAACAAGAAACCGCGATAAAAATTAGATTTTAATAATCAAAACCAAGCTTCAGCGATTTTCAAATCTCTGTCAAAACTGACTGCAGTTGGATTTGTTGAACGATGATGGGTTAATTTACATTAAAACACCAAAAACATTCCTCAACCTCCCTCGAATAACTCTTCAGAAGGGTGATGAAAACGGTAAAAGATAAGAAAACGATACAAACAGATTCACCCAACATCGATCTCTCAACCGCACGTCAATTCAAATTACATCCGATATACTACCTTGGCATCTTTCCATATTTATCAGAGTCAGGTTTGATTCCTCTCACACGTTTGTTTGTTCTTAAAGACAACTTCCACGTTCATTTTACCTCCAAAAAAAGTGTTTTGTGTCTCACAGACATTATCGAAACTCTCTTTCCTCGTCAAACTCACATCGATTTCCCTTTCCACCCTTACCGCCTATTACGCATAATTCTTGATGACGTGGCACCTATTTTTAGACTGCTTACAACAGAAAATCCTTTTCCTCCCAGCGGCCATTTCAATCCGATAAATCAAAATTAAAACAAAACCAATTCAATTAGCCTTTCCCTACGCCCACCAAGCCCCCATCCCAACCCAACAGGAAGAACAAAAAACCTAAACGCCTGACGTCACAGTCAAAAAAATTTTTTAAAACGAAAGCTCCTTTTTTCTATTTTTTAAATCCAATTAGTATTACTTCAATTAAAAAATAATAATAAATAAATAAATAAATGAAATAACAAATGAAAAGCGCCACACGGCGCATGGGACTAATTGAAGAGAATTTAGCTTTTTATGAAATAACCATTTTCCAACTCGAGAGAAAAAAGAAAACCAAGGAACGCTTCTCATCGATTTATTTTTATTTTTATTATTCGCTTGTGGGCGCATCGAACGGTTTCCCAGAAAAACCCAAAACAGATCGTTATTAATTGGTCCGAGGATAATTTCAAATAAATAAAACCCCTCAGTCCAATAATAACAACGAACGAACCGAACGATCCACCAACAAGTCATATTAAAAGAAAAAAAAACAAAGAAAAAAAATTTTTTGTACAAAATTGGGAAAAAAATGGCGTTCCGATTAAAACAAAAAAAATTTTCTGTTGAAATTTCACCATTTTTATTTAAATCACTTTTATGATTAATAATTAAATAAAATAAATAAAAGTCTTATACTATCAGTGTCCATCAAAAAAAATTTATCATTTATCTTTAAATTTGACTCTTCTTCAACAGTAAAATTTAAAATTAATAATTTTCTTTTCAATAGAAAGACACGTGGTACTACCACAGGTCACGTGACAATTAATCAATTAATTTGGATCGATTTATTTATTGAAAAGATATTCGAATTTTTATTTTTCATTTTCAGGCTCAGGTATTTGTAAAATGGATTATTTGAGAGTTTCCACCAAAGGAGAGGAGTTGAAAAGTAAAAGATTCCCACCGAGGCTCCAATTAAATTAAAATTGGAGAGAGTGCGAGGATGATAATGAAAAACATTTGGAAGATTTTTTCCGGTTCATTTAACAATAAATTGTTTGGAGTATGTTGGGAAAATCCGTTTTGAAACAAATCAACTGCCCCCCGTTCTCTCCAGAATAAGTTTCCCAATTCCTGGAAAATTTTTATCTCATTCTTTCACCTCATTTCACATGAAATTATAAATGACACCACGTTGAAGGAACACGATTTCTCAATTGGCATTTCTACTCTCTCATCCTCCCTCACTCACTTTGTCGTTAGCCATATAACTCAAACCCCTAAACTGCAACCTAGTATTGCATTAAAGGCAGTGTCATGTATTGAATGTCAGTTTTAACACTACCAAGACCTTGTTTTGATTGTGTCACCCACTAGTGAAATGTGACAGCTTCTGATAGCTAAACACAATGCTATCAAAGCCTAATGGATTATTGATTGGAAGTGTTTTCGACTCTGTGTTTTCTAAAGAACCTCAATTGACCCACAGTAAATAAAGAAAAATTTATGGAAGCCATCAAGATGACTGAGAAAGTGTGGAAAATGATTTTTATCATTTGAATAATAAAAACTGATAGCTAAAATTCTGAGTTTCAGCCCCAGGACCCCCCTCAAAACATCCACTATACCAGCCCTCCAAGTAGTTGGATTACACAGGCACACCCAACTCCCAGCCAAAATAGCTCAAATAAAATGGAAACGTTACAAAAAATCAAAACAAAATTTGCCAGACCAACAGCTAAATTTTCAAAAACCTAAAACACAATAAAACCCTTCTTGTCATCAGGAAAGACTAATGACAACATGAACTGCTATCAATCTCACTGAATAAAGGTACACCGAAGAACACAAAATTAGTTTTTTATATCAATCATAAAAAACAACAAAAGTTTCTTGGTTGCCCTCAACAACTAAAAACGACCCATCAACAAGAAATTTCTATGAAAATTGAAGCAAGAAACTTGTGTTTTATATGCACTATGCATAAACTAATAGATCTGTTAAAACCGTTTTAATCTCAAACAGAAACTTTTTACTCAAAAACAACATTAACCAGGTGAGGTTAGATCAAAACAAACTACCATTAGCCAAAAGAAAGCAAGTCACTGCCATCTGTCTCAATCATTTCACATTAACCCCCAATCACTCAAATCAGATTACATACACTAAACTGAAAAACCTAAAACGCATTAATCCAAGAGCACAAACACCTGAGCCTTATCAAATATCATCGACAAAAATCAATCGATCCATTCATAGTCACATGCATAATTGATTAAAATCAATCAAAAACATTTACAATCAAATAAAAAATTCACAAAAGACTTTTAACTACTGATCGGAAGATCACATCTAATTGAATTTTTTTTTATTACAAGTTCATTTTGAAAAAGGAAAAAATTTCATTTTTTGAGACCGCACTTAGGGAGATAAATTCATGATCTTGTAAGGCATCTTAAAAAAATTTTTTTTTTCCTCTCTCTCTCTCTTTGCATTTCTCTTTCGGGATATCCAAACAGAGATTATAAATTTGCTATTTCGCTATTATTATTTGCATATTGTTAAATTTATCTATTTATATATATTCCCTTAAGAAGGCCTAAAATCATCGTCTTTCCTAGAATGCAGTTCCAAGTTTGTTAGATCTAAAAGAAAAAGAATTCTCATTATTAACAAACAAAATCCTTTTCATCTTAAATTTTTTGTTGTTGTCTTATCGTCTCATCAATACTTAATGAGCTGGATAAATATTTGAGATTCTTTTAAGAATTAAGTCTTTTACGCAAAGTTTCATTTCAATATTTCCTCTCCTCCCCTTTTTTCTTTTTAATAAAACTCAAAGAGCAAGACTTACCTGGATCTTGTACTGATTAAAAAGAAATAAGAATTAGAGGAAAAATTGAAAGGAAATTTCACATAAAAATCAAAAGAAATTGTGATCTGATGAAAGACTTTATGAACAATTAGTTTAGTACTTGATAATCTCTACTAAAATTTTTTCTGTATATCTTGAGTATAGGTTTACATGGTCTTATACACAATTTCTCTCTGAAATCATCTCCCCAATAAGCAATTAACTTCTGAAAAATAAAAGCAGGAAGAAAACTTGTATGTGAACATTATTTTTCTTTCTATCCTGATACTCAAAAATGTTGTACAGTCATGACAAATTTATATCTTTTTAACATGAGACGGTTCTGTAGTTGTAATTTGAATCAAAGAAAAACCTAATGTGAGGTGTCAACCAAATGTCAAAGCTCAAATCAATTACTAAGAAGAGAATAAATTTGATGACGAAACAATCTTGATTACATGTTCTCAATCATAAACCATAAAAAAAGATTTGTTACTTCTGATTTTTATAAAGTGCTCTTTGTAAATATAATTATTATATATCAAATCTACAATCCTAGATTTTGCTAATTCAGTTTAGAGACTGTCAAAATAATTTTTCATGTAATAATAATCATTTTGAGTTAATGAAATTAAGTATTTGAAATTGGACGACACCATAATAACTAGCATTGCTCTATTATAAGAAAATGTTCACACAAAATATGATTCGATCATATCTATTTAAAGCAACCTGGTTATGTTTTCAAGAAAAATAATGTTCAAGTTTGTTTAATTATTAGAAATTAAAAATATTAAGGCAGAAAAGAAGAAACCAAATCTCAACTTACTGTATATCAATTGTGTCTTCTGTGAAGTCGATCTTAGGCTCAGGTTTCTTTTTAGGAGGTGTTTTCACAGGTGGCTTCCCCATTGACCTTCTGATAGGTCCTGGTCCACCTCTTCTGAGTCCTGGAGGACCAGGCGGTCCAGGTGGTCCAGGAGGGCCTGGTGGCCCAGGAGGTCCTAAAGGTGCTCGTACTGGTGGAGGTGGGACAAGAGGCATTGGTCCTCTTCTGACAGGGCCCATTGGACCTGGAGGTCCCATAGGACCTCTAAAAGGTGGAGGACCCATTGGTCCCATAGGTCCTCCCCACATTTGTGGTCCTGGTCCGCGAGGCATAAACATTCCTGAAGGACCAGGAGGACACATCATGGGATGTGGCGGAAAAATTGGGGGTGGAGGTGGTCCGGGCGGTCCATAAGGTCCACCTCTCTGCAAAGAAATTAAGCTTTTTAATCGCCACACTTGACTGTAATTCATATAACTTACATGTCAAACAACTTTTATTACGATTTGACGACATAACAACAAGAAATTGAGAAAATTGGAAACTCCAAAAATTGAGAATTATGAATTTAAATACGTGTTATGATGTTTAAAAATTTGCCAAAAACACAACTCACCCCGAAACCCGGTGGACCGCGGGGACCGGGGCCCGGACGTATTGACATTAAAGGTCTAGGACCTTTGTTTCCCCGAACGAAATTTTTACCGGTCTTCATTCCTGGACCTTTGTTTTTTCCACCTTTTTTAGAAGCAGGCGGTCCGTTCCTTTAAAAACAAAGAAAATTGATTTAAAAAAAGGATAATGGGCATCAAACGCCTCCGTCAGTTGAAAGGACCTGTCAGTGTTTACGCGTAATGACAAACCATCTCAAATCATCACATAAAAACAAAATATGGCGGCTTAAAATATGAACTTACTTTTTCGCTAGTACCATGGAATTATCTTTTAACTCGCCTATTACAACTTAACCATATATATTTTAAAGAAAGACGCCCAAAATAAGGAAAATTATTCCATATGGCGTAGATTGACTATTGACTATTGCCAACTTGAATTTTCACAGAAGAAAAAAGTCGCCAGCCTGCAAAAATAGGCTTTTCGAACAATGCTTTAGTATTTACCTTTGTTGCGCTTACGAGATTGTTTCGCCATAATGGCATGTGTTCGTAAAGAGATAAATTCAACGAAAGGAGAAAATAAAAATAATTACGTACTCCAGTGAAAAATAACGTTTTTATTTTTAATTTTTTACAAAAAAGGAACTTATATTTAAGCGTATAATTCAAAACAAACAGTGATTAAGATTTTTGTTGATTCACTTGTTTGATGTCCAATGCTTCTGCAGGACATATACCTCCATCTTCAACCACAGTCAGTCCAATGGTTGTGCCAAGTTTAACGCTTGCTTGCCTGAACGTGTCTGACAATTTTTCTTGAACAACGTTGATGCACATTGATGTCAAAGCCAGTCCAAAAATCAAATAAACAATCGATAGCATCATGTACATAGGGTGCTGGAAAAAAAATTGGGATATTTTGATCTTTGTACTTATTTTCTGAGTATCGTTTAATTATCTTTGGAGGGTTTGTAATTAGACGTTACCTGTGGCACAAAATCTCCAAAACCAATTGTAGACATTGATATGAATACGAAGTAAAATGACTCAAAAAATGTCCATTCTTCCCACATCCAGTAGAGAGTGGCACCAAAAAATATATAAGCGAGGAGAATTGAAATGGCAACGCTGATGGGAAGATTAAATTCATCATCAATTTCATAAGATGACCAGTTTGGTGTACCTAGAATGAAGATTAGGTTGTGAAAATGACAATTTTACAGAGAGAAATAAAGCTGTGCTGAACTTGGCTTACTTGGTGTTTCAGGAATACCCTGCATATTGGCCTCTGGTGGTTTTAGATGGTCCTGCTGTAATCCAGCAGAGGTAAGGCGACGACTTTTGGCAAAATCGTACATGATTTGCACTCCTTTCATCATTTCCTGTTGGGAAAAAGGAAGTTAATATAGCTTCACGTTATTTTGGTTGTCTTTAAAACTGCAAACTAAAACCTCACCTGAACTGGAGCTGTCTTCCTAACTCTCCTGCAGCTTCCAGTGTAATACAGTCTTCTAACAAAAGCCCAAATGAACTTAATTCCACGGGTGAAGAGTTTGCCAAAATCAGCAAGAAGAATCAGAAACATTGGAATTCCGAATATGGCGTAAATTATGGTGATGGCACGACCAGTTGTTGTCGATGGTGAGATGTGTCCATACCCTGGAAATATAAATAATAAATAAAATGGCTGTAAATAAAATTTTTGGGGGAAGGAAACAAGAAGTGGGATGTTGAGGAGATTGGGATACCCTCAGGTTTACTCGTACCTATGGTCGTCACCACTGAAAGACAGTAAACAACAGCGTTAAGAAACGACCAAGACTTCATTCCGCTGTAGGTTGTCATTCCTGCTTCGTGAGCGGAATGAAGCTGATCTTCAAAATCCATGAGCTTTCTCCTCGCTTGACTTTTCCAGTCCTCTTCTAACATGTACTGACTACTTTTCCATAGGGTGTCTATAAAGTCTCTTTTGACTCTCTTAACGCCACATTTGTAAAATGATTCGAACGCGCCTTCGGTGAACCTGAACACGAATCCTCCGAAACCGCAAAATATGAGCAAAATTATCAAATCAGTCACGCAACGGTTTTTCAGCCTCAAACAGCTTTCATAGTAACGTCGGTGTTCGTTCACGTGAGCCCGCCATTCCCGAAAAGTTTGTGTCACCAACCAACCTTCTTTCAACTTTTCTTTTGGTTTCTCTTCCTCTTTCGATGGCTTCTCCTTCTCTTTGGTTTTCTTTGTTTCCGGTTTCTTTTCTGTCTCAGGTTTCTTGGCAAACCATCTTTTAAAAAACCAAGGCTTCGTTTCTGCTGCTTGTTTACCTTCCTCTTTCTTCTTGGTTTCTTCCACTTTGGTTTCTTTTTCGGGTTCTCTTTCTGATTCAGACGTGTCCTTCTCCTTCTTCGAGGTTTTTCTAATACCCAGCCTTCTGTTTCTTAATTCGGACATTTCATCTTCTGATCTTGTATTCGAGCTCCCTCTCCTAGATCTAGCTAAGTCCTCTTCTTCAGAGGTAGATGGTTTCCTTTTGGTGAATCTAGTTTTTGTCTTTGTCAGAGGTGTTTTTGGTTTCTCTTCCTCACTCTGCGACTCCTGCAACGGTAAACTTTTGTGTCTTTTTCTCTTCTTCATGTCTTTC
Organism: Columbicola columbae; assembly: GCA_016920875.1. Lineage (NCBI taxonomy): Eukaryota > Metazoa > Arthropoda > Insecta > Psocodea > Philopteridae > Columbicola > Columbicola columbae. The sequence continues at coordinate 12,499,660 of JADMLL010000004.1, read as the reverse complement.
GGCGCTACGATGAGTGGAGGCATGTCTTTCAGTACGAATTCCTTTAGTTCTTCTATTTTTGGTTTGCTATCGAAGATGTGTTTCTCCGCTTCTTTTATTTCCTCTTCGATTTCTTTGCTTTTGTGCATTCTTCGTATTTCCTCGAAATCATCATCGCTTTCCGGTTCTTTTGGGACGGATCTTTCCAAAGACCGACTTCGACCGAGATCCTGTTTCCCTTTAGACCGACTGAAAAACCTTCGAATCCCGAAATTTTGTTTTCCCCTTCCCTCCTCTTCCACCTCCCTGGAACTTTCACCTGATTTTTGTACGTTTTCATCACTGATGTCCTTTTCACTGTCATCTGTGTAAACCCTTCGTTCCGGTTCGGGCGTTCCCGCTCGTCGTTTCGGTGACTTAGAAAGTCGATTTTTAATTCGATCCGCGCTTTTGCTCGCAACATTCCGACGCACTTTCGAAACAACCCCCGACGATGGAACCTGTTCGGGACTGATAGATTCGCCGGAAACTATTCGGCCGCTACTTTCGGCCATTTTGTAATTTTTTTATTGGATTTAATATTTTTCTTAATTACGTTCCCAGATTTTGTTTTTAGAACTTGAGAATCACGTTTATGTTTATTTTAAGATTTCTTTCGGACTGTTTTCACATTGTTGGGACAACCGTCGAATCTGAGAACTCTCTCCTCTCGTGCAGTCGTTTTGGTGTGGATTTGGCGCGGATTTCAAATTCCCCGCAGCAGCTGAATTGACGCCAACAGGCCAACGGATTTGTTCTAGGATGAATCATGTTGAAAATATCCGACCGATTGCTATTTGACTGTTTGCTTAACCTTTTTTCTCGTCTCCGGCACCTATGAATCTGACCCTTGGTTCGGGGTTAGCAATTTGTTTATCCGCCAGATGTCAGACAGGTCGCTCGTCCAATTTTTCCGACATTCGACTTTGTTTATTGTCCTCCTAATCTTTTTACTCGGATGATGTATCCAGCTTCCAAAATCACTTTCATGAATGTACAATATAACTCGCCTCAAAAGTAAGTGTTTTATAAATTCTCCTCTCAGCTGTCTGGATGATTCCTGACCGGAAACTCTCAGCCCAATTTTCAACCTAATACCGCATAGACTTTATCCCAAATACACTGTCTGTCTGACTAACTTTGAAGTCTGTTCCATCAGTGATTATAAACTTATTACGCATACAGCACTAAATCCGCCTGATCGCCTATGGCTCTCTTATTGGTTTCATAAATCTTGCACATATTTATGGAAAAATCGTTTTGTTAGTGTATATTGATCTATTTGATTTATCTATTTATTTATGCGACTGGCTCTTACTGTATATATCTATTTAACAGAGTTTGTCGCTGTTTCTCTTTTCTATGTTAACAACTTTGCCACCTCGCTTCGTAAAATGACATAACAGATATTGTTCCAACTTCTTGGGCCAACTATAAATCACATCAACTCATTTATTGGAATCCTATTTGTAGGAGTGAGATTATATTAAGCCCTACTGCTGACTGAATATTGCTGCCAAGGTTGCTAGCCTTAATGAAAATTTTATGGTGAAAGAAGGGTGGATGAATTGAAGGAAAACTAAGCTGCATTATGATCTAACCTCTCACTCACTGGTCCTACTTTTCGGCTGTATAACAAATTAGAACCACTAGGCAGTATACTAAGAAACACTCAGAAAGACAGACGAAATTTCTCATAAAAGACATGCACTGAGAGAGAAGTGTACACATATAGCGGCCTAATTTATGATTTTTAGCTATTCCACTTGCCATCCTTCTTCCTCTCTTCCGCCTCCATTCCTCCCGACACAAAAAAAATAGTTTTCAGAGAGATTGCAACACAAAAAAGCTTTTTTATTTAATATAGTCTGTCAAATTTTTCAACAAGACAAATTTGTCGGGAAACAACTTTCGTAATCCGACAAAAATTTAGGGTTAAGGTTTTTGTGTCACCCACGCGCTATGATAATTCAAAATTTTTGTCTTCATTTAAAAAATATAGCGATGATGTTAAAAGAGCTGAGAAAAAGAAGACATGAGACCGGAAGAAGGTGTTAGAAAAGGACATGGAGACCGAAAAAGCGACATTTATTTAAACGAAGAGAAAATTAAAAATGAAAATTATGAGGCTAGTTGGATTGCTTAAGTGAAGTTCGGCCATTTTTAAAAAAAGTGGAATAAATATCATTTTAGACTTTTGAATTTGCTGTGACTATCTGATTTTTTCCTTTTTGAGTTGGCACTTAAACCCGGTCGAATATTCGTCAAACTTTCCGCAAAGGTCATTCCCCCCGACTCCCTGTCTATACATTTCCACCTGGTTTATAGTTGGCTAGCTTTCTCGTCTCGTCTGCTGGCCTCTTAAAATTGGACTTAATTAGACCGATTGGATCGAATGATTACAGCCCTCTAACTGGAGTAACAACTAAACCTCAGGTAAACAAATCAACAAAATAATTTTCGAGCTGGAAAGAGAAGTCACAAAAGTCAGAACCTTCAACTAAATGAGTATTTTGAAAATGCCGTGGCCTAATGCTGCTGTTTTCTGACCCTGTGGTTACTCAATGAAGATAATAAGTGGTCATTGTGGCGAAACGTTTGGTCAAACTTTGGTCAAACTCTTTTCGTCCCAAATCTCTGACGTCATAGATCAAATAAAACATGGAAGCATTAAAATCCCTCTCCTAGCAGACAAGCCCTCTCTCGAAAAAATCTCTCGAATCCCATTTATAGATAATATCTAGGCTGTGCATGAATAGTGAGAAGGAAGAACACCAAAAACAGCAGAGATAACCCCCATGACGAAAACCCTCAAAACCAGTATAAACCTCCTCTCTCCCTCTCCGCCTACAACAGCAAATCAGTTTAATCCTAATTTAATGACATCAGCAATTCTTTAAGGCCCGATGATGAGTTTCCTCAGTTTCGACTTCCAAGAAACCTCGACCTTCGACTGTCACTCTTTCTCTCCTCCGCTCCACCCTTCCCACACCCGAAAAACGAAAAAAGCCAGGAGATGACTCAGCGAAAACCTTCTCTCTGTCGTCATGGGCACTCGAAATATTAATTTATTAATTAAGCCGCTTTATACTATTTAATTAGAATAATTAGATCATTTCAGTTCGCTGGATTTAAAAAGCTTTTAGAACTCAAGTAAATTCTCAGAACTAAGTTCCCCCGTCCTCCGTTTTCCTTTTCCAGATTAACTGTTTTCCGTGTTGGGTTGGGTTGGGTGTTTCAGTCTGAAAGCTTAACGATCCTTCTAATTAATAAGGATTTATGATTTATGAGCGATGGAGGATGGAGGAGGAGGATAAGGAGAGGGCGGGGAGGAGTGCCGATGAAAGATTTTCCCTCGAAAAAATTTTTTTGTACAAGAAAAAAATCTGGTCCTCGGCCAGAGACAAAAATTCACGACAGACAGGTGGACAACAGAAAAAACGCAAACGAGCTTCAAAATATTTGGCCAGCGACATTCAAATGAAGCTTTCAACCCACGCGAGGTAAAGCTTGTAAGACAGTGAATGACCATCAATTTTTCTAAATTGATTTAAAGTTTTCTATTTAGAAATTGAAAAATTTTTTTTTCTAAATTCAGATTCTACTTCCGGATTTTCTCGAAAAATGTTTTGATTGAGGGTTTGGTTTTCTGGTCGCGGTGAATCATCAGAAGATCAAAACAGGAGACAGAACAATGGTGTCATTTTTACTTTCTTTGGTCTCCGGTTTCTCAATTTCTCTTCGTCCAAATGTTAAATGAAATTTAAAATCGTACTAACGTCGGTTAAGTGGTAGCACTGAATTAGACGCCGGATACTACCTTCCAGCACTACCCTTTTTCGGAAAACGAGAGAATCTTGGCTTACAGATGAGTTAGTGGAGGTTTGGGTTGAGGAACTTTATAAAACAAAATGTTTTCCTGCTTGCAAACGAAGATGCCAACCGCTGGGATGCAAAAGACAACAACGGTTCACCACAAGAGATGATCAACTTAAAGAAACTCAAAAAACCTCAAAGCACTTTATACTCTGCCACTGCAAGGATTTCACATAAAAACATTTTTCGGGTGATCAATATAAGTTGTCTGTTGAAGAGAATTTGGCAATTGAGAAATCATCACCACCCCATCGGCCATCTTTTGATGCCCACTCAACTTCACACTTTTGAAATGTTTAACGGTCACTGCACACATGCAAGTGAGTAAACCACAAATATACAAATTGAAAAGAGAGCGCAAAACAAAAACACGTTTCCTCCTCATGTTGTCTCACACCCACGAGAAACTAAAACATAAATTTGAGACGTCTCAAAATATCGAACGTCAATGAAAGACGAGAATTATTTAAATTATTTTTATTTACCCATCGCATTTTATTTTGTTCTGTTGCAAAGGGCTTTGACGTCATTCATGCTGACACTCTGCCATCGAGAACCTTTCAAAAAACCGAGAGCTAGAAAAAAACAAAACGAAACTCTCGCCAAGTAGTCGCGTTTTGCTTTTGACACGTACCATCGGGACTTATCAAAAGCCAAATGCCTCGAAGCGGGTCATGTCATAACCTGGAAGAGGAAAACGAACCCACGGCCGAGAGATGTGGCATCTGTGAGACACATTTCCACGAAAACACACTCGAAACACACATATTTATTTATTTATTAAACCTCAAAACGGGGATGGAGGCCCCCAAAGGAATTGGCGCAAACTGACCATTCGCAATCCGTCTTAGTGGACACGTGTCACGGACGAGATTGCCAAAAATTTGTCAGAAACGTTCTCCAAACACCGGCAATATGTCTTCTCGAAGAAAATTATGAAATTACCAACTGGCAATCAGAATCCTAATAACCCTGATTCTGGGGTTTTAGGCTCAGTCTCAATTTGGTGATGAAGGTGTCACAAACGTGAAACTCGTGGCAATCAATCCGTAGTATCTGGTACAAAGTCTAGAAAATCGGAGAGGAAGACGCGGGGGGTTTCCTATGATTTGATTTTGGCAAACTTTGGCGACATAACACCCACTTCCTCGACTTTTCAAATTAGCTCATTAACGGTTAATTGATTTTGGTAAATATTTAATTAACAGATCTTCGAGAAATTTAATTTCTTTGTTGGGTAGGGTCCAAACGGAAAAGCTCACATCTACCTCGGTTTTATGGTAGTCAAAGAAGAGGTAGAAAGGGGGAATGACTTTAAGGAAAACCCAGTCACCAACGAATTTGTCATAAAAACGAAAACAGACTCACCTATCGTAGTGTATATCGTCCCGCAGTAGAACATGGAATTCCAGAATGACCAGGTCTTGTGTTCGTCTGGCGTGACTCCATGTCGGAAACTTTCCAAAACCTGATTTTCGTATGGAGTGATCAATTCCTTGAAATTCTTCTTCCAAAGCTCGCTGTTCATGAGAATGTTCTTATCCATAGCAAGCCCTCGGACTTTACTCATAAACAAATTCAACTCTTTGTCGAGATTCGCTTTCTCCCTGTTCTCGTGGTTCCTTCAAACGTGACAAACAGCATGGCTCCGGCGAGGGTGTATAAGAAAACGACCAAAAAGAGGAAAATGTGAGTGAACCACTTCTTAGACAATTGACGGACTCGTCCGTTCAACCAAAACAAAGTCTTTTCGCCGAAACTCAAGCCGGACTTGGCCGTGTTTTTCGTGAAGTCTTTAAAGTTCTCATAATGTCTGTTCATGTATTCGCTAGCTTTGGACGGCTGGAACTGGAACATTCCAAACGGTCCATTTACATTTGCGATGGGAATGGCACATCCTGCTGACATGGGCATGTGAATATCAGGATGTCTTTGAATGTTTATTGTGGGTACGTTGAATTGAGGCATTTTTAATTTTGGCCGAGAAAATCTTCTGTTTTTGGATGGTAGCTGAGGGCTTTCGGTCGGTTGTTCTTCCATTTTTTACTTTATACCTAGAAAAATTTTTGTTAACTTTATTCTCTCCAAGTCATCCAGCTTTTTGGGTTGACACACGTCAAAATGATTCGTCTAGTGCCTCAATAAGTGCCATAAGTCTCATAAAAGTATATCTACCACCCAGATACATAATTAAACAGGAATCTATAAAATTAATAATTAATACTCGATCAAGTAAATAGCCTTGTGAGGTTCGCCATGTTTTTCTGTCTTCTATCAATGAAGCATTTATGTATCATTGTTCTTCTGCTTACTACACAACCTTCCCAAGTTTTATAATCTAGTCACTTTGTTTCCAGTCTTAGAATAATTTATATTCTCACTTCGACACCTACTCATTCACATTTTTTCGAGTTGAAAATTATAAGTTCAGACAAACTTTTACCGGATTAAATGTCTATATACACTGTACATGATAAAGGCTCCTTATTGTAAAGAATTCCATATTAAGAACACTCATTCATACTGTATCCCTTTTAATGTATATAAAGTGTGTTGGGTGCGCTCGGGTGTTTCTTGTGAGTATAACTGTATAACAATTTCTCACCAATTTTTGTGCAGTCAATTCTGTGTAGGAAACACTACCAAATTATATTATTTACGGCTAGTGGCAATGGAAAAATAGTTTCCACAGTTTCAACTTTTATGAAACTTAGAATTTGAACTATACTTGGGGAAAATCTGGTATCGAAACGTAATCAGACCAAATACCAAGCCTAATGTATTACAAAATAGCTATCCTTTAACATATACTTTGAGAATAGATGAAATAGTATTTAAAACAGTGGGAATAGTTTGTTTAACTCCCAATATCTAATGAGGAAGAAAAATTTATACAACATGTGATCGGATCCAACCATCTTCAACCACCTCTGCTGATTGGTTTTTCGTGTACTGTAATCATATCAGCTACAACAGAGGCGAGGGTGATACAGAATATATATTTAAATGAAACGGACATGATATATTATAAATATTAGGTAGACCGGAGTGTAATGTCGGTTCTGTGCTTTACACCTAATATATAGGTTACGGTAAAAGCGATAAATCATGCGAATATATATAAATCCCGCCAATTATTCATAATCACCAACTAAGATTGGTAGATGTGACAAATTACTGAATATTTATCAAATTTACCGGTTAGTTCAATGATTTCCAAAGGGGTGTATATCGAGCCCCAGGGGTATATGACAACCTGCAAGGGTCTACGTCAGCGAAAAACAAAATTTAGGGGTCCATAAATGAAAATGGGGCCCACCATAGTATATCTCAACATAAACTGACAGCACCTATTTACTTACATTATACCATCTTATAATATAAAGAGATATAGGCCTGTACTATTTACAGAAGTACGTATGAAGTAAAAAATTGACTTGGCTACTGTGAGAAATTTACAAAAATCAATATCAGGTAAGTAGGGTCTACCCAAAACCCAAAAACATGGCAAGGGGTCTACGACAGAAAAAGGTTTAGGAACCTCTGGGCTAGTTTATACAATCTCCAACTCGTGATGAGAAGTTAAATCAAACTTTACTCAGATGTCACTTTGTATGTATTTGCCGCTTCTTGTTGGTAGGTTGATTCACTGTCACCGGCGAACACAGTTGCTTAGATTGCTTGCCCTTTTTCCGAAACCAAGCATCAGTTTTATTAATTTCCCCCCTACCAGCTGGAAATTTTATAAACTAGCCGGTAAATATGATAAAAACTGAGAACATGTCACATTTCCTATGTTTAACTGGTGATTATGAATAATCGCCGTGAATTATGCATACATACATCACTCTTACCGTAATATATATACGATTTATATTTTTGGTTTACATAATATTTAATAAATCACTGATGATATTAATTTATAAATTGTCGCAACGAAATATTTATTAAGATTTTCAGAAGGTTGAACTGGCTAAAATAATTTTAACAAATTAAATTTTGATGGGAACCGTTGGAAGAAGATTATAGAATAGTATGAAATTGAAGAGTTAATAAGTGTAAATAATTTAGAAGAGGATACAGACTGGAATATTGTCTTTTAAAGGTTTTTACTTAAATTTATAATAAATCAAATTTTTATTTATGGTTCTTACCTTTAGTGCTAATTTATTATGTGAAAAGATGAAAGTAAAAATGTTGGCACCAACACTTAACAACAACTAATTGTGCAAGTTTTTTTTCTCTTCTTTATTAAAAATAAATAAATAAATAAATAAGTCACAATGGAAACTCGCGACACCGTAATATTCCGTTACATTTGTTTTATTTTTTAATTATTATTTGAATATATACAAATCTATAAACTAGATGGAGTGTCTAAGTCGAAATGAAACCGTGAAATGACTACAACACAACAAAACCGTTTTCCTCTTTTCCCTTACTCACTGAACGCCCTCCGCCATTTTTTTAAAAATAAAATTTTATAAAAAAACCGACGTCTGACAGATTTCTTTTCTTCTTCTTTTTCTTTTACCGATGCACCATGGATGTTGTGAATCAGATTTGGTTTTCAAGAGATGCCCACGAAAAATTTTTTTTTCTGTTTTGTCTACCGATGAATAGAGATTTGGAACGTCCTTAAGTCTTCGGATGACGTCATCGTTTTTTTTTAAACAAAAATTCGTCACCGGTTTTACGTGGAGGTGACATCCTCTGAATTAATTGTCAAAGACCGCAGTAATTTCTGTCGGTTGGTTTGAATGGAGGCGGGTGTTTCTCAACCTCTTTTCGACCCACCGGAAGCTGTCCTGATCGATGGTCCATTGTCATCGTTGACAAAGCTAATTCTGAGAATTATGTTTCTTGGTTTTTATTTATTTTAAAAACTAGAATCATCTCTTGAAGAAGACACAAGAATCCTTTAAAAAGCAAGGTCCGTCAAGTATTTTTTGATTGGATAATCCAACTGAGTAGTTGAAACCAAAAATTTAAATTTGGACACTGGACAGTATAAAAGAAATATTTATTTTAAAAAATGATTATATTAGAGACATTGGAGAACAATGTAGTTCTTGCACACCTTAGTTTGTCATTTGGCTCAGTCTTGTCAAAGACATCACAAGGTAAAGTAACTTAATGACTAACAAAAGAACAAAATCAAAACCCAAGTTTGTTTTGCAATTTTGGTAAAATTAACAATCAAATGCCAACAGAGGGATAGATTCTTCAGTGCTGAGAACTTTTTGTATAACAAAAGGAATCACGACAGTTGCTATCCCAATCACCGGTAAAGTTTATATAAGTCCTTTGAGAGTTCATCCATACCAGGTCGATTGGTGGTAGACCAACAGCTATAAACAATGTGTTGAGAATGGAAGTAAAACGAATCAGCTGTTGACATTTAAAAGATTGTCAAATACACTTCTGGTAAATAACAGCTATGCCTAACAACTTGAGAAGGATTTAAAATGAAAAGAATCTATTAAATCCATTGACCACAATTCTTAAAAAACTAACATTTATTAATGATAAAAAAGTTTGCGAACTTTTCCTTATCAGTTATAAGGATTACTTCAATACTTTTTGTCACTTAAAACTGTCTCTTTACCATTTACATTTTTAACAATATGCTTGTGGCATTTTAAACTCTGTTTTTACATCTATTGGAATTGGCATTGATTGAAGTTCATTATACATCTCATCATACAACTCCTGGTACGAATCATGTGGCCTAACCAACACCATTACTGATCCTCTTTTCACACCCATTGCCGTACCTGTAATACATTTTAAACGATTATAATTTAAACAACCTCAAGGCGACATATTTATGATATATAGATGTATTATAAAATTTATTTACCTAAATCCTGCCTGGAAGGAGTGTAACAATACGGAATTTTTTTATCTTCGCATACGGCCGGCATGTGAATCATGATATCGATGGGTGAAACGTTACCTGCAAAAACGCATAATCCACGTTCACCCAAACGTATCCTTCTTTGAACGTCCTTTAAACCCGAACGTATATATCCCTTTTCTTTAGAGGCTTTTTTTATTAATTTGTAAAGTCTTTTGGCTTGAGATTTTGTAGCCATCGGTTGGGCAATCACACTGGCAAAATTTAATTTTTCTTCATAAGTAAGCTCTTGATCCTCTAATTTAATGTTTTGTACCTCTTCCTCTAAACTGACATCCTTGTTTTTACTTTTTTTACCCATTTCCTGGATGTTTTAATTTAGATATTTAAAGAAAAAAATAGATTGAGAAGGAAAATAATAAGAAACAACAATAACCACGAGGATAGATCAACACTGTGGTTTGGGGAAAATTGTCGCCAAAAGTTTAAAATCTGTTAAATGGACTTCGCTATCGAAACACCGGCAAATAAATACTTTCAACGCCTGGGCGGTCCTGTTTAGTTATTTTAGACATATTTTCCAGTTCTGTTAGCTTCTACCTCTTCGCTTCTTTCTACTTTCCTCTTTCCCTCATTCACCTAATTTCTATTTCCTCAATTTTTCATTCTCTTATCATGCTATTCCATTAATAACTGATTTATTAGGGCTAGTTTCTTACATGAGGTCTATAACACTGTCTTTGAGAAGTTTCTAATACGCTCTTGTAACCCTGTGGCTATGCGACTGATTCCTTGGCTGTGGCTCTTCCACAAAATATTTAGTGCAAGCCCGGAGTATTATTTATTAACTGAATATTATCTTTATATAAGTATGAAACCAAACTAAGACATACAATATAAGAAAGACATGTAGGTATACAATCTCGATAGTGTATTCTAAAACCCTACTTATTTTCTCAAAAATGTGTAATTAAAGATTATCTCTACAGCAAAAGCTTAACAAAATGGCTCTTTGAATAAATTTCAATTTTGTACAGTTTTGGATGAGTTTGTTGACCACTGGGCTAGTATACTGCTGTTTTTGGAGGAATGTGAGGCTATTCCAATTTTACCCAATAATATTTGATTTCACTAAGTGTATCAGGTCTTGAAACTTAATTATTATCAATGGTACTAACTTTCTTTAGTTCAATATTTCCCTTATTCATTTCTGCAGCCAACATGCTTGTCTGTTCTGCAAATGCCAAACTTACAAAATTATCTGTCTCATATTTGGAAACTGGTGACTGTCAACTAGAGAATAAAAAAGCCAGGATACAACAAAGCAGTTCATTACCTTGTTTGTGACACAAAATATTATACTATTGCTTAAAGTTATGAAATTATAGTCTAAGAAGTTGAAAAAATAGTAGACTTTCACTGCTTAGGTTGTCCCAAATAACTTTAAACTTTATCAGGTTTTGTAAACCGAAAAGAATAAATAATTAATAGCAAATTGTACAATACTTTGTAATAGCATAATACTTATGAATCTGGATATTGTATTTATATGAAAACAGTGGAAATGTAAAAAATGATGTATTATTATAAAATAATGAAAATAAAATGTTTAATCCATTCTGGTTCGCAGGGTTTTCATAGTGACTTTGTCTGGCTCACTGAAACAAGAAGAAAACCTCAATTAAACAAAAATTTTTATTGATTTGAGGAGATGTATAAAAAAAGAAAATTATTATACTTACATAACATATACCACAGCTCCCCAACCAGATATAGCATCTCTATCACAAGCATTTATTAAAGCTTGAGAAATAGTTTCGAATAACTGTTCTGCTGGTAGATCAGGTTCCCAAAGAGTCTCACACATACCATATAACTGTTCACTACAAGTTCCAGCAACAACGAAATCATTAGGCATGTTTGGACATCCTGAAAACAGTTGGATTAAAAATTTAAGAGATTTATAATTAAAAAAAAATTCTGAAAACTGAGCATAAATGAATGGTTACTCACCTATTAAGTCCATGTCACAAACAAATGGAGCACCTGTGTGTGGGTCCAAACCAGCCACAACAGGCTCTACAAAATAGGGTCCAAATCTTCTCTCATATAATAAATTAGACATCATGTGTGCAAATGTTTTTGGTGCCATTTTCCTACCCTCTTTTAATTCATATAAGTTAAGTCGAAATCTTAATCTCTGAAAGACTGTCTGAGTATCAGTTGCCAAACCAGGTAGTCCTACATATAGGTGAGGCCCCATTTCAAAAATTTTCTGCAAAATAATTAAAAAAATAAAGACTGTAAAAATCAACATATATGAAGTAACAAATATATTTCGAAATGATTTGATTAACAATTACATGAAAATAAACAGTGGTTTAATTCCCTTTAATAACAATTACAATTTAAAAGAAATATTTTTCATTTATTAATAAAAATCCATTAATTTTTAACAAATAATATAAAAACAATCTATTTACCTGAAAATTGGTTGATATTGTTTGAGCACCCACACCAAATCTTCTATCTGAAGCAATTGCCACACAATTCTTGCCTGCCATGGCAACAACAGCCCCTCCATTATGGGACAAAATACTCTGAAAAACACGTAAGATATAACTTACATGACATATTTTAAATATAACCCATTTTTGTGCACAAAAAAAGGTCTAACTGAATTTTGCTCGGTCATTCATTAACATAGCTTCTTTGAATGCCCTGCCATTACAACATAACCTAACCAGGTTCCAAATACAAAAATTAAAATGTCAATTAATGAATAATTCAGCAAGTAAAAATCAGTTTTTGCACTTATAATATGTAAGATTTTTGACTATTTTTTTTACTAAACAAATTATTATTTAGTTAATAAGTATATTTTAAGTTTTAAATAACAAATTGACATTTTGATTGTTTTGGACAGCGGGGAAAGAAAGAAACCGTCCACTAGGTAATTAAATAGAAAAATGTTTTTATTATTAATTTCAGTGTCAGTTTGAATGAAATAATGATAAGAGAAACGATTAATTACTAACCATTTTGAATAATATCAAACTGAAGCTAAGTGACGAAACCTACAACAAACTTTCAATATTTCTGCCGATCATCGACCACCGCCTTCTCTCATTTCCGCTAAATTTTCCTTTGACTGTTTCATGTGATTTACTTGCTCTTGTCATATGATCGATAAAATTCGTAAGGTGTTCCTTTACTAAAAAAAACGAAAATGAATATTTTAAGTTTAGTTTTACTTTTAGTATCAGTAGTTTTAGTTTCTTGCAAAGAATACACACCAGTTTTTTTATGGAGCACCAAAGTGCCCGCGAGCGACTATCCAACAACATTCGCTCTTGAGAAGATGAGCACTAACGATTTTACGGACTATCTACTGAAACGGGTGAAAAACATACCTCTGGTTTTAGTTTTTGTCGAGGAAAATTTGAGCGTGGAAGATTTCAGTTGGAGAGACGTGAATGATAATGGAGCTTTTCCATTAATGAGCAACATCACGAAATCGTCAGAAGGTAATTTTATAAGTAGAGTTAAATGTTGAAAACTTTTCCAGCAGTGGTTTGCTGTCGGCCTTTTGATTTATTTTCTCCTATATGCATTAGGATGATGAATCTATAAAGTGTCTCTTTTGGTTGTTTTTGTAAACTTCTACAGTATGGGAAAAAATGTGTGAGGAATTACATTTTTGGCTCTGGTAATTGGTGATGAATTCAATTGAAAAATTTTTTTCTACTTATTTTCAGATACAGCATTCCTTCCATCAGTTCACAATCCTTACAAGGGCTTGAAGAAGTTAATAAACCATGGTTATTCATGGAATTATTACGACAGTAATATTTTCAACTCAATAAGTAATAACGAGAAGGCAATAATTGAGGTGAAGCTTAGTGAACCTGATTATTTAGAAGACAGACCTGACATGTTAAGAAAACATGATGAACAGATAGCTGAAGTTTATAATGAAGCATTGACTCATAAGCCATTCCTGGTGGTTTATACAGGAAATTACACATCTTGGATTGATGCTGATCTTGGAAGATTTAAAAGAGAGGATGGTGAATTTTATAATTATTCTAATGAAAAAAAAATTAAATTACAATTGATGGTTTAATTGGGTTACTTATTTTCACCTTCATTTCAGATACAAATCAGACCAAAAATCTAATTATTTCTGACAAAAATAATGTTGTGATTATGTCAGCAACTCCTCCAATTGTTTACAAAGAGAAGATTGCTGGAGAAGGTCCAATAGTTGTTAACATAACAAAAGTGATTGGGGACCCCACAATTAAGGAGATTAGCGATAACAAAGTAGTATTTAGAGTCAGATTTAGTTTTGATGAAAAAGTAAGTATAAATGAGTTGAAATGAAATTTTTAATTCAGTGAATTAAATTAATGTCTAAACTAGGGATTGAAGAACTTAAAGTCCTCACCAAGAACAAGGTGTGCTGGAAGTGATGTGTAAAGGCCCTATGCTCCAGAGAGAAGTAAAATTAAATGGGAGAGAGAGAAACCAGGGTTTGCCAATCCTAAAAATTTTGGGGCATACTGTACTTTCATAGGATAAAAGATTTGATAAATTTATAAGACTGTTTATTTAAACTAAATAAATTTGCATCGAAAAAGTCAATAGTGTTATAAATGTTGGTCTTTGGTGCAAAACTTTGGAGACTCCTGGTCTTAACTTCTCTTTAGTTTGTAGCTTGGATTTTTTATCTTTGGTTGTCTCTAAATTGATTGATGTTAACCTAAATAAAGTTTGTGTGTATTTAGTGGAACAGATTTATAGGCTTACAAACCGCGTACAAAAAAATCGCAGAACGTGTACACTGAAAACAATGAACTGGGAAACAATGTATAGCTGTTGACATAATCAGTAGTGAACTAAAACTTAAAGGGGGACCTTAATTCATGAAAATCTGAGACCAATCTTTTAGCTTTCGATATAAACTTGATAGCTTGAGGGAAAAAAATTTTTTTTTGTTTTAGTTGCAGGATAATTCGATCGATTTCGGTTTCACGAGTCGCGTGGGTGACTGGTGGACACTAAACTCCGTAAATATCGTCGAACTCAAACAATACAATATGACACCTACCGAGTCCGTCGGGGCTCCCAGCAATTATTCATATTTTTGTAATCCAATTGTTAACTTCACAAACGGCAACGCATCACTTACTTTCGAAAATTTTCGGGTGAGTTTACATAGCCTAAGTCGAGATTTAATGGATAGGAATAGAGTTAAACACCTTTACACACTTGGCGTCTTTCTTTTTTAGGTACAACCAAGAGTGGGAAGGACGAATTCGGTCCTGTGATTCACTGCATTCCTTATTTCTCAATAGGGATTTGGTCGGGGTTAGTCGTAGTTTTCCTTCTGTCTGTCGTTTTAGCTACGGGACTCGCAATGATCATGGACATCAACACTAACGACAGGTTCGATGATCCCAAGGGTAAAACGATTACCGTCACTGCCTCGGATTAAACAGGATCACTGTTACAAAGACAGTTCAGTAATTAGTTCACAGTTTATAAAATGGTTGAGAAGATTTTTTGTAGCTTCTAGGGATAAAGACTGAAATTCTGACTCTCGAAGCCGGGTGCATTTATACAAAGACGTTAACAGATCAGTCCTTAAATTATCAAAACGTTTGTCGTGAAAGTGTCGCCTTCTCAGCAACTCATATCTTCCCTTCTATTATTTGATGTCTGTGTTTTCAGTCCAGTTTAATTTTATTTTATTTATTTATTTGAAGCACCCAGTATCCAAATAAAAAGCTTGATTTGCTTGGGAAGTTTAGAAATCTGTATATCAGTTGCAATGTTGTAATGAACACAGTATCTCAAAAATCATTTATACATTTCAGAAACCCGATCAAATATTTGATACAGTCAGAGTCCGAATGTAGAATTTTATTAAGACTTCTCGTAATCAAAAATTTGTTATTGAAATGCCGACGAGGAGAGGGAATTTAAATTTTCTTAAGCAATTTGGGGGGTGGGGGGTTAATTCATGTTTTAGGCAGTGAAGCCGAATCTGTGAAACTGTTAAGGTTCTCTGTGCTCCAGAACTATCTAAACCCATTTTGCCACATCCTATATTTCAAAGATTTGGACGTCACCCAAGTGCTTGTATTTAAAAATTAAAAATTTGCCCAGCTTCTCAACAAGTCCCGCAATCACTGGTTTAAGAGAATAGTATACTGGCCTCCCAGCTGATGGTTTAACGACTAATTTTTCGTAGCAAGTCCAAATATATAATGATTTGTGATATTATACCCTAAAAGAAAGCTCATTTCATCCGAGGACTGCTTCAGAGTCCAACTAACAATTTCGACACACTAGATGAGGGGCGTGGTAAAGGTAGTCTCGAGTTTTTTGTCAAATGCAAAAATTTTTATATACAAATTTGATTGGAAAGATGATTTAACGATTCAATACTTATTTCATGAATTTTTGTTTTAAATCAGTTGTGTTCAAAAAGGTATTTATTATGTAATTTATGTAAATTATACTGTAAAATAAATATTATTGGTCGTATCTTTAAGAAAAAAATTATTTTTGTTTAAATGCTAAGGTGAATTTTAAGCTGTTCCTTTGTTCGTCCCTGATTGTGAATCTGTTGAGGTTGGAGGAAGTTTCATCGAAATGAGTTATCCTGATTATTGGTGACTGTTGAAGTTAAATTATTTATACATATCACAGGTTACTCAATTGTTTCGCTGGAGGCTAATCAATCTAACCAAACAAGGCTCCGAATAGGGGGCTCAAATGGTTGTTCCGATGTTTCTTATACAATCGTGTGATACGCTGTAAGGAAATAATTGAAGATCCTTGTCGTTAAAGTAGCTTTTAAGGGTTGACAAAGGTCTGAACAATTTTTCATTTTCATAGGGTTTTGGTGAAGTCGTTCTTGTCCTTTATTGAGATTTTCGTTCATGAATATTTTATAAACTAGCCGGTAAATTTGATCAAAATTCATAAATTTGTCACATTCACCAAACTTAGCAAGTGATAGTGAATAATCGCTGGGAATTATAAATATTTTATAACCCGTAACATATTTTAGGTGTAACGTACGGAATTGGTGAATATTTATCACATTTACCGGGCTAGTTTATAAAATCTCCAACTCGTAATGGATTTTGGTCAAAGTTTTCTCAGAACCTTGGCTTCTTTCTTTTCTGACATGGCAAGCAATCTAAGCGGCTGTACTCGACACTAACAGTGAACAAAAAGCTAATTACATGAAGCGGACGAAACCAAGATTCCGAGAAACTTGGATTAAATTCAATTTGATTAAGATTCCCATAAAGTTGAAAATTTTCATTAAATGTAATAAATCGAAATTAGATATTATAAATAATCGCCAAGAATTATATATATACACCCGATTTATCACTTTTATCGTAAAATATACACGACACTACTTTCCGGTCGAATAATTATTAGAGGAAGAGGTGGCAGTTAGCAAAGATGATAATACAGAAACTTATCCACTCACATCTCCCTATTGTCGATTATAACAGTTGCAGTAGGACCAAACAATCTGAACTCGTCATAAAATTGGAGGGGAAGTAAGGATAAAGAAAAAGAAATAAAAACTCAAAATCCATTAATCGCGATAGCCAATTTTTAATTCAAACTCACCGACATAAAATTTGCTTAAAATCAAAGTCCAGAAACAAAAAGACACAAAAAAATAATCAATTACTTCATCTGTGACTTGTTTCAATTTAAAAATAAAAAAAAAGTGATCGAGACTCAAGTCTCCAAAACCGGAAGACCAAGGAAAACTTCATTTCCCAGAAGAAGAAAGTATATAAAAGAAACCTAAACGATTCGTTATAAAGGTAAGCGCTTTCAAAGCTCCCTCTGATAGCTTTTGTAACGGCGAGGAAAGCGTGTATATTGAAAGATAAAATTGCTCTCGCGAATATTCAGTTTCAAAAAAAGAAAAAAAAATTAAAAACCCCAATTTACTTAAGAGAAACGAATAGAAATATTTTGTCCTTCAACGTCTCACGCTAACGGTTTTCCATCCATCTTCGTCACCCTCTGGACGACCTGGAATGTGAACAAAAAAACTTTTTAATCATGTTCGACCAAAAATTTTCCATTATAACTGTCGGTTCCAGATAAACTATCTTACTTTTTGGTTTTTCTTCTCTCTGTGGTGGTGGAGGATCTCTTGGACCGCTCCTTTGATTTCTAGCATCGCCTCTGGGTCCTCCATCTTTTGATCTAGTAGGGGTTCCTCTCGGTTCTTCACGTCCTGAACCGCTGCGCCAATCATCGCGTCCGGAACCTATGGAATAGTCCAAGATTATTGTAGAAACTTCAGGGAAAAAATTAAAAATGATTTGTTACTGTGTCACTAACCTCTATCGTCTCTTGGTCCTGGTCTAGATCCGCCCCGATCATCATCTCTAGCTTCCCTACGCATCATTCGATCATCTTTATCTCTATCATCGCGTCTTGGTCTATCGTCGTCTCGTCTCATTGGCGGACCGCGATCCTCTCTTTCTTCGCGTCTCATCGGTCCTCTTTCATCGCGGTCATCTCGACGCGGTGGACCTCTCTCATCCCGCTCTTCTCGTTTAATTGGACCTCTATCTTCCCGGTCATCTCGACGCATTGGACCTCTATCATCACGGTCGTCGCGTCTCATCGGGCCTCTATCTTCGCGGTCGTCCCGACGCATCGGACCTCTATCATCACGCTCTTCCCGTCTCATGGGTCCTCTTTCATCTCGATCCTCGCGGCGCATCGGACCTCTGTTAATATAAATTAAAACCTCTCAGTGGCGTAATAGCTCTAACATGTTCACAAAGATGACAAAAGGAAAAGTTAACTCACCTATCGGGTCCGTCTTTGCTTCTCCAGCTGCCAGCACCGCCAGCTTCTTTGCTATCGCGGACGTCTCTACCTTCCCTGCCGTTTCTGTTACCGCGACCAAGCCTGTCGAATCCTCGATCATCTCGACCGCGATCGAAACCACCTCTACTAGGACCTTCTCTGTCTCTTTCGCGATCACGGTCCCGGTCCCGGTCTCTGTCACGCTCACGATCTCGGTCTCTCTCCTTATCTCTTTCAAATCTATCTGGAGCTTCACTTCTACCTCCAGACCTCCAACTCTCTCCCGAGTCTGGTGGTTTTGATTCTCTTTCTCGATTTCGAAGAGCTGAAACCAAACAAAACAAGTGTCTTTCCAAATTCGCATCGACCAAAACCAAGCGGAAACGGAAGCAAATGAGAAGTTATATATTTACCCGAACTACGCCAAACTTCCGGTTTTTTAGGCTCGTCCTTGAGAGGTCCTCCACCTCGTCTCCAATCGGACTCTTCGTTTCCATCGTCTCTTTCCCTTTCTCTATCCCTATCCCTGTCTCTGTCTCTGTCTCGATTACGATCCGATCTGTCGTCTCTGAATCTGTTGCTTCTCCAAACTTCCGGCTCCCTATCTTTTGACCTCTTCTCCTCTTCCATTCTCTTTCTTTCGGCTTCCTCTTCCCTTGATCTTTGCATCTCCTTTTCTTTCCTATACAGCTCATCCTCTCGCATTTTTCTCAGTTTTTCTAGTCTCTCCTCCTCTTCCCTTTGTTTCCTCCTTTCTTCTTCCGCCTTCTTTTCTTCCTCCAATCTCTTCCTTTCAGCTTCTTCCTCTTTCTCTCGCAAGTATTGATAGCGTCGTTCTTCCTTTCGACGTTGACGGCGTTCTGCCAAACGTTTCTTTCGTTCTTCCTCCAATCGTTTCTCGAATTCCTTCAACTTCTCGAGGTAAACGCTCTTCCTTTCCGATTTTAATTTCTCCAAGAATGCATTCTTGTCTTCCGCCATTCTCTTCAATCTCTCCGCGCATTTGACCGCCAGTTCTCGATCTTCTATCAGCTTCTGAATTCTTTCCTTTTCTCTCTGTTCCCACAGAGCCTTGTCTTGAATCTACGAATACAACCAAATGATTTAACATCTTTCCCACTGGTAAGAGTTCACATCGAGTGACTAGACCACCAACCTGTTTTTCCTCGAAAGCTTTCTCCAACAGCGGAATCTCCTCCAATCTTTTCGCTCTCTCGAAATAATCGACTCGTTTCTCTTGAGTTTTCAACCTCTGTTGCATTTCTCTCTTTTCCTTCTGTATCTCTTCAGCTTCTTTAGCTGCTATTTGTTCCGCATCTAATTTCTTCATGTCCTGCAAAAATGTTCAGTTCAAAATTTAGTAACCGTTCTCCTCACGCTACCTTAAATCCCCGAAATCTCATCACCAAGGAAAAACCTACATCCTCGTCCAACTTTTTAAGTATCTTCTGTCCGTGAGCTGTTTGAGAAATCTGTTGCATTCTTTCCTTCAAATGTCTATCTTTGATTTGCTGAATTTCGTTCTCCTGTCTCCTTCTCTCTCTTTCTTCTCTTTCCGCTTCAAGTCTCTTCTGCTCTTGGAGGAGTAATTGACGTTGTATATGTTCCTGACGCCGCATTTCTTCTTCCTCCTGTATAAAAAGATCAAAATATACAGACGACAAAATCAACCAGAGCATAAAATTATTTTCCATGTCGGATGGAGTTTTTCCATACCCTTTGAGTGTTCTTTCTCTCTATATACTCCTTTCGATCTTCGATGATCTTGTGACGTTTGAGAATCCTTTCATGTTCCGAGATTTTTGATTCGTGGTATTGTTGCACCATCTTGCTGCGGAGTCTCTCCCTTTCCAGCTGCAAGAACAAGAGGAATGAAAATGGTTCTTCGTTTTAAAAATTTCACATTTATGAGAGGAAAGGAGACAGAGAGACTTTTACCTTCTTCTTGTTGGGATTGATGATGGCCATTGCTCGGTGAAGAACGGCTGCCATGTTCACAAGTTGATTTCGAACCTGTTCCGAGGGCATGCATTGAAGAGTTGGACCCTCGGGCTTGTCTTCTCTTTGCGCTTCACTCAAATCGATTCCGAATCGGATGCATTTGGCTCCGTGATCGATTCTTATCTTCAAGTGTTTGTATTTAATTAATTAAAATAGTCTCGAGCAAAAACCCATCAATAAAAAATCAATTCAAGCAAATCTTAAGTACCTGCATGTCGTTATGACGTACGCAATCGACGAGCAGTCTTTCCAAATGAAAGGCATCTGTGAATTTGGCCAGTTCCATCATTCTAGATAACTCGATTGTCTGATAAACTTGAGCCACCTATGAAGAGACAAATCAAAGGCCCAACGTAAGACATCATTTCGTTGTGTTTAGGTCTGGTGACCACACCCAACCGAAACCAGGTCAACATACGCAATCGAATTACCTGTCTAATGAGTCGAACTAGAGTAACGTCCTGTAAAGCAGGAATATATTGTTGAAGGGAAGAACTTTCTTCGTTTTGAAGAGCCTCGATCACCGTATACACCCGTTCGCACAGCAAAAGCGGGTGAAATTCAACTTCTAACCACGAATACAAATCCTGAAGTTGTTTTGAAGCTAAATTCACAACGTTCACTCTCAACTGAAAATTTTTGAAAATTTGAATTTAATACATTTTGATCTGGTGAACTGATGAGAGAGTATCGTATCCAAATAAACAGACGGAGAGATAGACAAAGTAGTCATCACCAACTATTTCAACTTACCACTTCTTTAAGAAGCGATGCTCGAGTCGGAGGCTGGGGAAGTCCTAAGAGAGTGGCTAATCTTTGAGCTTTTTCCAAAGGCGATCTATCAGTTTCGATAAATCTATCAAATTCTGGGTGAGCGGATGGAAGAGGAATGGAAAGAGTTGCTAACAAAACCCGACACGCCATTCTAACCAAAAAAATAACAAAAATTTCAATTTTATATATACAAAACAAAACATTCATTTATGGTTTGTTCCTTCCAAAAGCGACCACTTGAAAAAATCTTAAATTCTTAAAAGGGTGTCTGAGGAAGTTTTTCATGTCAGCACAAATTACAAAATCAAAGTCAAGTAGTTTCAAATGAAAAAAAAACTACCATCTTTTTGTGCTATTTGTTAATAACAAAGTATTCTAGAAAGCTAACCTTTGCAATTCCTCCGCAGACATATTCTTCTTCATTTCCTTACTCAATTGGAATAGTTTAAAGAGTGCTGCAGCATGGAAAAGATAATTTCCAGCTTTCCAAAACACCAAGGCTAGCTTCTGATAATAATTAGCCATGGTTTTCGGCATCGGCGACTTCTTGGACAAATTCATCAAGTTGTGAATATCTTCAATGGCCTTGTACGCTTCCTACAAAAATATTCAGGTTGAGAATTTCAGGTTCAAGAAATTTTAAACTCCATAAAAAAATGCCAGAATTCTTTCTCACCTGCCATAATTCCATTTGAATGGCATATTCCAATTGGTACAATCTTGTTTCCAAATTCAGTTGTTGTGTTTCGGGCTTCGTAATTGACACGTTTGCGACTTGCGGAGCTAATTTTCCTATATCTTCAAGATGTTTTCGAAGTTTGTCACACAATTTCCTAAATTCCGTTTTCCTATTGTATTTCAAACAAAATTGGAAAGCCTGTAACACAAGACAATTAAGATTCAGTTTCCATGTTGTTTTCAGCAAAGCCTAACAGTGATTTTAATAAAAACATGAGACTACAAACCATTCTGGCTATATCATGATACAATGTCTCTACATGAACATTTGTTCTTAAAAGTTCCAGGCACTGACAATAAGATTCCCATAAAAATTTAACCCAGGGTGTTAAAATTGTTCTATCACTACGATCCTGAGCATCTTCTCCAGATACAGCACTGAAATGAATCATAACAATTAATAAAATTGTAAGCAACTGTGAAATTCAAAACTGAAAAACTCCAGTAATAACTTACCTGAGAAGTATACTTTCAGGGGTAGCTAAATTATCTAAATCATCAATCTCTATATCAACAACAGCTTGCTGGCTCTGATTTCTTGCAGCTTCAGTTCTTTCTTCAGCTGTTTTTAGGTAAAACCTGATGACATTTTCTAACGAGCCTACATTCACCTATAAAAACACAATTTAATGAGTAAGGGCTCCATTTTTTTTATTGCTAGACTCATCTTTGTTCTTTTATGACTTACAGATTGGAACACATTCCTGTATTGGAACAGCCCCTCTTTTGCTACGATGGATTTCTTTAGTTCGACACATAAGTCCAGATATTTGAACATTATGGGTTCGAGAACGCTTTCGCTCCATGTGTAGGCCCATTTTTTATTTCGGAAAACTTCTGAAAGAGTATCTAAAGCTCTTGCTGGTTTTCCGACATCAATAAATTCTGAAAAAAGCAAAGAAAAATCTCTAAATAAACTATTAGGTCACACCTATTTTATAAATGAGACTAACAAAAGAGTATTTTAAGTTTCAATTAAGTTCATGAAGAAAACCGGAAGGAGGCAAACAAAACATCCAACGAAAAAATAATTCGAAATATAAATTTTCCTACAATGCAAATCACCCACCAACCGAAAGAAAATAATCATAAAGGAAAAACTCAAGACCACTAGGCTCAGTAGAATTAAAACAAATAAGCCCATATTGTAAGCCTTGGCGGCCACATTGCCATTTGTTCAGGGTCTCATTAAAACTTAGCCCAAAATTTATTTTACTCACCGTTTGCTCTTTTCAGAGCATTTTCCGGACGTTGACCGTACCGAGCCATTTTTATTTTTTAGCTAGAAGTAATCAGTTTTCAAACTAATCAATCTTAAACGCTTAAAAAAAAATGACACATTTTACTTTGGACGAAACCTTCGTCACCATGAAAATGAAAATGGCTGACTTCTTGTCGTGATACATACTTAGCTTACGTGGAGGAATTAGGCTTTTCCTTTGGGAACGTTTTTGAAAAAAAAAAAAAAATTCAAAGAATATTTAATTTTGATGCCGATAACGATTAGTTCAGTAAATAAATTTATTTTTCATTCGATTAAACCAACAGAAGAGGTTGTAAGTTACCGAGAATTGAGTTTTTGTGATTTTTACACAGTTTTGGTGAGAGAGATAAATTACGGGTTTTCTATGTTTCGGTTTACTAGAATCCTTTGAGGTGAGGTTATTTTAAAAATTTTTGATTTTTAATTAATACTGTGAGTTTATAACATGTCTAAACAAGTTTCGATGATAAAATGAGCAGTTATGATTCTGTTTTATTATTACAGTTTTTTAAATAATTTCCCAAAGGAATTTCTTCTGCTAGACGGGCCCTTCCACCGTTGGAATTATTTCGAAATGGATGGAAGTTCAGTCGAAAAGTTAATCAACTGTTAAAATTAGTATTATTCTGACTTTAACATGAATCTGTTAACGTTTCACAATGGCTCACAGGTTTAGGGATTATAGAACCAAAATCAGCTAATATCAATATTTTAATTTAAAAATGTACCGTAAATTAAGACCGTATTTATTTGCATACATTAGCCTGGGTTTTTTTATTGTCGTTTATTTGTGCCTTTTTATTTTAACGAGAGGTAATTACCTTCAATTAATATCTCTTATTCTTTTTTGACTATTATATTATCATACTATCACGTTGACATAATGTTCCTTTTGAAGGTCTATTATTATTTCTTTTACAGATGATTGTGTGTGTCCAGATAATGACAAACCCATTCCTAGAGAAATTAGAGTTGAGAAGAGACTGAGTCTCTCAAATCCAAGTCACAAATTAGCTGTATTAGTGCCATTCAGAGATAGATTTAATGAACTGTTGAAATTTGCACCGTACATGACAAAATTTTTAGAACATCAGTCAGTTGAACATCAAATATATATTTTAAATCAAGTTGATAATTATAGGTTCAATCGAGCTAGTTTAATTAATGTAGGTTTTAAATATGCTAGCACTGAATGTGATTATATGGTAATGCATGATGTAGATCTGCTGCCATTAAATAATCAACTTAAATATACTTATCCAAAATCTAGTGTGTTTCACATTTCTAGTCCATTACTTCACCCTAAGTATGATTATCCAACTTTTGTTGGTGGAATTCTTTTAATTAAAAAGTAAGCAGTTTTTGATGAGTTTCATGTATGACTTAAGTTTAAATAAAACTTTTGATACAAACTTTATTTTATGCTTTTTTTTTCAGAGAAGCCTTTGAACAAGTAAATGGAATGAGTAATAGGTATTGGGGTTGGGGTCTTGAAGATGATGAGTTTTATGTTAGACTAAAAGATGCAAATATTGAAGTTGTTAGACCAATAAACATCACGACTGGAAAAAATAACACATTTTGGTATGTATTACATCAAATCATTAACCTCACATAGTCTTTCAGTTGTTGTTTGTGCCTCACCCCAGAGTCAAGTGTGCTTCGAAGATCCAAAACTGCCTAACAAATTACTCATCATCATGAAAATTTTTCTTTTCCAGGCATAATCACGACAGAACCGTGAGAAAACGGGACACTCAAAAATGTTTCAATCAGAGAGAAGTAACTCACAAACGTGATCACGTAACTGGTTTACACGACGTTAACTACATGTTGGAATCCGTTCAAGAAGTCCAAATTGACGGTTGCCGTTTGAAAGTTTTAAACATTCAGTTAAAATGCGATAGAAACGTGACTCCCTGGTGCACCTGTGATCCTTTGCTCCAGGGGAGGCAAATCCCGGTTCGAGAGCATTTAAAATCAAACAAAGATTTAACAAAATCCAAGTAGTTTTGAAATCTGATCGAAACAAAACTATAACATATTGATTTTAGTTAGCACCTCAGATTTTGTCAAACCCTATTGATCTCATTATTTGTTTCCTTTTTGATTCTCAGATAAAGGTTTGATTCCTTTTAGTTATATATTGTAGTGGGAGTACAATAATAAGACTAATTTTGAAAGTCAGGGGGTTGTCGAAGGTTTTGTAAAGTTTGGTTACCACTACTTAAATGGGAAGGTAATCGCAGCTTTGTCAGACTTTTTAAATGCATAATTTTTATTTTTATAATTTTTTATACTGTATTTTTTGTTTATTTTTCTTTTTTTATAAAAAATTTAAAAATCTGTCTAAAAACTAAAATCAACAAGAAAGTAAAAATAATTTTTGTCAATAAAAATTTCTAATAATTTAAGGCAAGCATTAAGATCTCTGAAAGGAATCCCCAAAGTAGTATACCTTACAAATTAACAAAAAAAAAAAAAGTCAAAATCAATTTATAAAAGGTTCACTAACTTACTTATTACAAATCCATCCTTTTGAATGAATGAATTGCGGACAAAAAAATAAGTCGCTACTAGATAAAACAGAAATAATTAATCTGGCCATTAAGTTCATATTTTCATGACAGAGTTGATTGCGAAGGTGCATGCAGAGAGTTGAACAGATCATGTCCTGGAAGACAAACATGCATTTCAAAACCTCATGCAATTTGAAAAATAAACAAAAAAAATCTAATTCTAAGCAAAAAATAAGATAAGAAACTAACAAGAAGTATGTTTGGCATGTCATAGTGTTGTAATAATATAAAATTTTATTTGCTCAGTTTATAATTCATCTAATATATATTATTTTTTTTTATAGAACAACAAATCTTGTTTTAATAAATTGACAAATTCGTGTACCGCATTCTAGAGAAATTCATCGAGTTTTTCATTACTTTCTCCACATTCAAAAAAAACAAACTTACTTGAAATTTAGTGGTGACAGTGTTTGACAATTACTGTTTACTAAGATATTTTTTTTTCTACAACGATCTTCTCACAATCATTTCACTGAATAATTTTTCCGTCGGGTTTTCCTCAAAGTTCTCTTTCGTTTATAAGCCTAAAAAAATATTTGGTATTTTTTTCCTTTAGTCAAAGTCACTTGTATTAATATGAGTCTATACAAAGTTAGAAGGAGAAAGTAATAAAGTTATAAAACAATAAATAGGCAATAAGTCTTTCATTTTCATCAAGAAATCTAAAATTTTTCAAAAACGAATAACTGCTAAATAATTTCTAAGACTTTTGGTCGTCTTTATGTAACATTTTTTAATGAAAAGACAAACAGAGAAATTGACTTATGAATATAATTTTAATATATAAATTTTCTATAACTCTAAATGAAAGTAATAAATATTTTATAAAAATTGGCACTATTTGGAAAACGAGTTTTAAGGCTAAAAAAATTCTAAATTTATGACTTGTAATTTGTGATGGTTAAAAGTTCCGCTTAGCAGGCGGTGGATTAGCTGCCACTAACGGTCATTTCTTAATGAAATTCTAAGGTAACAGAAATTTTATTTAATAGTAGAAATTTGGTTTGGAATTAAGAAACCCTTAATCTTAGTTGGGGGAAAGAACTGATAAAATTTTTAAAAATTTTTTGTGGGATTGAAAAGATTTGCCTGAATTTTTTGACTTATGTAATTTGTAATGGCTGAAGGTTCTGCTTAGCAGGCAGTGGATTTCAAGCTCCGACTAACTGTCGTTTCTTGACGGAATTATAAGGTAAAAGGTTTACTTTTTACGTTTTAGGGAAATTATAGTGGTTTGAACGTGAGGAAACTATAATATTAGTTTGGGCACTAATTGGCACAATTTTACAAGTTATTCTTAAACATTTTTTGAAGGATTAAAAAAACTTTGTGTTACGTTTACATGATCACAGGGCAGTGTTAGGAAAGCTTTTTAACTAACTAAACATTACGCGCAGAAAAGTTTTCCTCTCTAGTGTAAAAACGTTAATACGAGTCATAAAATTTGGCCTATTAAATAGTAAGTTTGTACGTGATTATTGAGCTGGAAGAGATCAATCACAGAATTTTTTACAATTAGAAATTTAAAATATCTCATTAGTTGATGTAGAGCGAAAAAAAAATGGCACACGAGATTACAAATGGAAGAATTTTCAACGTTCAATGTTTAAACAATACTTTCCTTATCGCTGATCACTTTAATCCCATCTTTGGTAAACTGAATTTTAACAGAAACCGTTTCACCATTTTCTCCTTTCCGAGACATAATGGCGTCGCTCTGAGATCGTTTAAGCAAAAGATTTCCTTTTCCGAATTGCTTCTCATCTTTTTGGCTGTCCGCCTTGGTGATTTTTTTCCCATCTGTAGATTTGTGATGTTTTTTCGAAGGCTTTTTGGGTCCTTTACCTGATGTTGAATCCGCTGATTCGGTCACTTTCGGTCTACTTCCCTCTCTCATCTCCTCTGTTTCCTGTTTGTGAACTTCCTCACTCCCTGTCTGAGATTCCGAGAAACCTACCTTTTTTTTCTTTCCTGGGCTGTCGGGACTTTTATCCAAATCACCCGAAAATCTGGCACGGCCTCGTGGGATATTTTTGATTGATTTCTCTCATTTTTCTCTTTATTGGTTAAAAATGTCATTTCTGGAAGAGGCTCGAAAGTGTCATCTCGATACGACGAACTTTCTCTAGGCTCGAAAATGGGTTCTGACAAAACCCGACTTCCGAAGGGTTTTAAATTCAGGTAAATGTCATGCCCGGAAGAACTTCCAGACATCATGTTCACATCGCTGGGTGAGGGCGTTAGAATATATTTATTGATAGGTATGTTTAAGCTATCACTCAAGGTTGTCTTATACTTACTGATATCCGTGAGGAAGCGTGAAACAAAAGAAACGAATAAATTAGTATTTAAAATCATACTAACTTCAAACACAACTAGTTTTAAAGGTCAGAACACCCTAACGGTAATTCAAAACTACATTCTGATTGATTTAGCTCTTTACAATTCGTCCAACCAGACTTTCCCAAATATTTCATCTCCAAATTCGTTTTAACTATCAAAAAATCAAGGTCATCGGGGGCAACAAAACAAAGAAAAAACCAATAAAAATAAATTTTATAAAAAAAAAGATTATCAAAACTTCTACAACACAAAAATAAATAAAAAAAAAGAAAAATTCAACTTTCTAGATGTAGGCTTAGATCTGAAGTCTGTTGCAATTCGTTAGTATCCTTCTGAATTTATTTTAATGAATAAAAAGTAACCATATAAGCTTGCAACCTGTTTTAAAAATTTTGATTCTTGACCATCACATGTAAAAATGTTAACCCTAAAAATTTCAGTGTAGCCTCTACAAAAAATTCACCCATAAATTGGTCAGTAACTTTATTTAACCCCCTTCATTTGGTGTTGATGAAGAAAAGCTTTTTGAAAAAGCAACCCCAAAATGATATTTTTGCCCCACCCATATTGATAAAAGAAATCATCACATCAAATATTACCTATTTTTTACTAAATCCCATAAAATATAATAAAATAGACATATCTTATAAATATCAACTATATGTAAATATATATATATAAACAGAATACAATCTAAGTGGAGTTTTGTAAATAAGGAATTAAAATTAGATTTTGGTAAAAAAAACAAAATTAAAAGTATAAAAATAAAAAAATATATAAAATATCTCATCTGATTCTAGGTTTCTTATTTTTGTACCTTCAATTTAACAATTATTTAAAAATAAAATTTTCTTTTATAAAAAAATTTTTTTTATGATGTTCGTTTCATGATTTTGTATCAAAAATGTGATGCACTTATCTTCTGATTTTATTTAAAAATTTTCCTCATAAGCAGACTAGATTTATTTATATTTAAATTTAAAAAGAAAAAAATGGCACAGAGTGATTTTTAAAAAAATTTTGGTTAAGAAACTGGGTAAAAAAGCAAAAAGGTACCATAACATATGACTCTAGGATGATTTCGTGTGATGACCTGTTTCACACCACTTCTCTCCTGACTAATTTTCGTCCTCTATTATTCAATTTACATTTTAAATATAAAAATAAATATTTTTGTTAAGGTTAGACTTTTAAATTTTCCCTGAGTGACCCCCTTTAAGTTTACTCCCTCTCCCTCTAGCTTCTTCTTTTCCTGTCCCGGGTGTTGAGTCGACAAAAGGACAAAAGAATCGTTGAAAGTAGGTCAAGGTTTTCAAACCTTGGAAAAAGAATATTATTTCGGTTCCCCTACAAAATACTCACAAATCGTTTTTTGTGGTTCCATAGAGGCCATGTTTCTTAATAAATTCGATCACAGAATCTTCGATGAGGTACTTGACGCTCTCCTGTCGTCTCAGAGCCCTTCGAACTTTGGTCGAGCTCACGTCGTTGTGTATCCATTCGGTAACTATAATGATGTTGTGTTGGTATTTCGTCAGTAGATCCGATTCGTAAATGAATCTTTGAGGATTCGATCCTTGACGAGTGATGACTACGAGTCCATGCTGCCCAATGATTGATTCAATCTGAGGAAATCATAACAGAGTTGATTGTCTTATTCATGAATTTTGGGCTATCACACCAGGTCAAAAATATGGAATGATTCACATCTGAATGAAAAAAATTTTTTTGACAGCCATTAAAGATGCCAAAGCTCTAAAAGTTGGTCACATAGTGAATCAACTGTAATGTTCCAAATTTCTGTCCCATAGTAATAACCCAAGAATGAAAGATCGACTCAACAAATAAGCATCACAAAAGCCTATAAGCCTAAACCACATCAATAAGGAATCAACGCTACACCTAATAACTTTTATCTTGTTCCCCTTAACATCCTTTATCATCTAATTAACAATGATTTGTTCAAGACTCACATCTTCCTCACTCCAAAGTCCAGGTGTGGCAAAGCTTTCCAAAAGATCGGCCCCACATAAAAGTTTGATTTGAACTGGCCCCTGTGAATTCCTAATATCATTTGTAATCCAACTACTATAATTATATCCATTTTCCAGATCATTCCTCTGATTATTATTTGGACAATCCCTTTCATCACTTAACACAGAATTTAATAGATTCTAAAAAATAAATAATCTTGGTTTATTCATTGAAAAATTTAAGTGGAGGTAAATTACATTAACGTTCCAAATACTCACTTGGTGATGTTGAAGAACTCGTCTTGTCCGAGACCAGGTTTCCTGAGTACATTCCCAATCTGAGATCTGAATCCAGTCTGATGATCTTAAAGCTAATTTCAGCATTTCACACCTTAATGTGGCAGGTATCAGTTCCTTCTTTCCATATGCATCATGAACTGGACTAATAATGCCTCCAATAACTAAATATTGTCCTAATCGATTTAAGTTATCCCTAGCTAATTCTGTACAAGAAAATGGTTTTAAAAAATTAATTTTTTTTTCACTCGTTATTTCAATAATACTTATTCAGGTTTTTGGTTACTGATAGAGTTTACAGGGAAGGTTGACAAAAGAACATGGCTGTCCTAGAAAGTATAGGCTTTTTTACAAGAACAATGTCAAATTTTTTATCAACAATGCCTCCGACCAGTCATAATCAAATAAATAAATCCCTTTTTAAGTCTCCCTTTTGAAGGTTTGACACATTCAAACTTGCTTTTTTATCAATTTCCTTGTGATTCGTCAAAGTCAAACGGCTCTTGTTTATCCAAAAACCTATTACGGAGGAGAAACCACCCAGGGAACAAAAAATTATTTCATTTCCAAAAATAATCAAATGTCAGTTACAAAACAATAAAAAAAAAGTCGTATTTACCGAACATTCGTAGATGCATATTCGTTGGTGGATTGAATGAACCACATGCTAACAGAATAACCTTAGTAGGTGCCATATAAAAGAATTTAATTATTAAATTGCGAACATCCAGAAAGTGTTTATACTGAAAAATTAAAAATGAAACAAAACCAAAACAATGAAAGTTAAACAAATATGTTGCAAAGGTCACTTCTGCTAGACTCGATTTCCTGATCGATCGACATCGTTCGACCGGAAATCACTTTTGACCGTCATTAAAATTCATTTTTCCCTTGATAAACAAAAATCACTGAATCAGTTTGAAGATTCACGTAGTGATGTAAAGTAATAAAATGTATTTAGTTTTAATTGACAAAAGTTATTTATTTATTTATTGTTTAGTTGCAGCATTACTTACAGTATCTAAAGCAGAATGGAACACGAAAGATTATATGAAAAGAGAACATTCTCTAATAAAGCCCTATCAAGGTGAGTTTGTCAAAGCTTGATGATTTAACGCCTGACTAAGTGCGTTGTGTGTAAGGTTCACATCTATAGAATTGACTAAAATAAATAAAAATGAGGGATTTTGACCTTTGGTATGGAAGTTTGAGATTAGTTTTGGTATTTTGCCCTAGGCGCCGGTTAACTATAATTATTATCTGAAAGGTGTTTTATTTTTTTCAGCAACTGGCACAACAATTCCCTACTGGGATATTTTAGGAAACACAATAGTTACAACAAATTACGTACGTCTCACCCCTGATTCACAAAGCAAAGCTGGTGCGGTGTGGAATTCATTGGTAAGTGTCTTGTAATGACTTTCCTCAGTTAGCTTACTGTTAATTGTGTAAAATTGCTGATTTTTTTATTTTCATACACTTGTTAATCTCATACTCAAGCAAATAATTACATTTTTAAGATTTAATTGTTATTCGAAGTTTTCACTCTTGAGCCAAACAGGATGGGTGACGGTTCAAACCCCAAGTCATCATTTCATTAATTGAGTACTTCGAACACCCAATCACAGCCCCTCCCACTTTAAGATACATTATTTACAGGATATTGTAACTTTAAGAGATAAATTTGTGATATTGAAAGCAAAGATGAGATACTTAAAGTGAAACTGTCATGACTTAACAAAACTAACATTATCCAGCAGGTTCAGGCCTGTGGTAAACATACCTCTTTAGTAAAAACCTACTATAATGGGGCATACATATATTTTGAATGTTGTTTTGCTACTTTAAAGCACCTGACTGTAGAGGTTATTGTCTGGAGTTTGAATCGTCTCCTGCATTCTGTTTTACCCAAGGGTGAAGAATGGGATCAAAAACTCGAATAAATAAGAATGTTGTTTTGGTAAAGATGCATAATCTAAATAAGTTTAACAAACACTTATTTCAGTATTTTTAATAATTATGGGGTGTTATAAAGGTTTCATTTGTAACACTAACAAAGTCTCTACATAATTATTATTATACAAACTGAAAAATAAAATACGCACCTTCTAGTCAGTGACATTTGCTGTATTGTTTTATAAGAAACTGAAATTTGAAACATTTTAACCATAGTTTTACTCACATTTTGTCAATTAGTAGGCATTTTTTATCTTTATATTTAGAATTAGCACTTATCTGCATCATTCTTATCAGAAAAGAATAACAACATTTGTTTTGACTATAATTAGAACAAAGCCTAAAGGCTTCAGGAAAACAATTGAGGAAGAAAGACCTTTTTTTCTTCAGAATTATAGTATCTTGATTATCTGCTAACAAAGTCGCTAATACCTAATATTTAGCTCATAAGATTGACTAACATTTTTTGGCAAATCACCCTTTGTGATTCAAACTAAATACTCAGAATTAAACTCACCTAATTTTCCTTTCTTTGATAAATGAGTTACTGTTAATGTGATGACAAAAGCTTTACACTTTTACCATTGTTTCATGCATGTTGATTATAGTGAACAGAACACATTCGTATTCAAGAATTAAGTCAATTCGAAATTTGGGGTTTGAATTTTTTAAATAAGTCGAGTCTTTCATTTAAATGTAATTGAGCCTTTATTTTAATTTGAAGATGTAATCAGTAACCAAATAAGTATTGTGGATTTGTTTTTGGACATTTGATGGGAAGTTCCCAAATTTTTGACTATTTGAAATCTTAATTTCAGCCATGTAGGGTTCGAAACTGGGAGCTCCAAGTACATTTCAAGGTCCATGGAAGTGGAAAAGATTTATTTGGAGATGGGTTGGTCATCTGGTATGCTCGTGCTAGAATGACTTTGGGCCCAGTTTTTGGAAGTATGGATTATTTTCAAGGTCTTGCCGTTGTTCTTGATACCTACAGTAATCACAATGGCCCTCATACGGTATTGTTTATCACATTGTTTGATTTTCATCAGTACCTGATCTGCTTTTTATTCAGTATTTACATCTTCTGGGTTTTGTTTGTAGCATCAGCATCCATATATATCAGCAATGGTGAATAATGGAACCCTTCATTATGATCACGATAGAGATGGAACACACACCCAGTTGTCAGGATGTGAGGCTAAATTCAGGAATTTAGACCATGACACACACATAGCCATTAGATATGAAAAAGACACTCTCACAGGTACAGTGGTGATTGCTTATTTATGTAGAATATCGAGAAAATAAATTCGTTTCAGAGTTCTTTAACAAGTTATTGTTTCAGTGTCAACGGATTTTGAAAACAAAGCAGCTTGGAAAGTTTGCTTTCAAGTCAAAGGAGTTATACTACCAACTGGTTATTATTTTGGTGTTTCGGCAGCAACCGGAGATCTCAGCGATAATCATGATATAATGTCGGTTCGATTGTTCGAGTTAGATCTTCCAGAGAACCAGAAATATCTGGATGATCGTAGCAACATTTTGCCAAGCGCAGTATTTTTCGACCCCCCAAGAGGTATCCTGATAAATTCAAATGAACTCTCCTAAATATTATACACAAATCTCACTGTAGTATATCATAAATGTTTTATATTTTTCCAGAGAGGTCAGAAGATCCCAAACCTTCATCATGGAGCGGGTTCAAACTGTTTTTAGTCATGATGCTAGGTTCAATAACATTAATCGCGATCGTCGTTTTGGGAATAATGTACTATCAAAAACAACAGGAAAATTCGAGGAAGCGCTTTTATTAATTTTTTTTTATTTATTTGTTTACAAGTATTTTCTTTCTTTTTTTGCTGCTAATGCTCTTGAGTCTTCGGTCATTAATTTGATAAAAAAAAATTTTCGTGTCAAATTTTCCAAAAAATACAACAGCCAAACAGATAATGAAAACAAATCGTGCCTTTCAAATTTTAAAAGATTTTCCAATGATAATAGTCTTCAGGATGAATAAAATAATCGGGATGGAGCATTTCATGAAGGTCTTATCGTTCGAAAATCATTCTTCATCATTTAGTATTCAACACAAGAACTAGAAGAAAGGTTATACACATAAAATGTTTTATATTATTTTAAGAATTTGATTAATTTTCTTTATTTCCTACTTTCAAAGAAGACTTATTTTGTTTTAATGCCTTTTGCCATCAGAATTTTTTCCTTTTTTTTTTATTATTTAATGAATGCCACGAATTTAGTGTGAACTAATAGATGTTTGTAAGAATATAATTAAATTTTCGTGTTTTATGTGGTAGTAGTCAGTTTAAATCCTTGGAAAGTTTTTTTTTCTTTTGAAATAATAAAATTTATTGTAATTTTAAGTAAACTATTTTGAAGTTTTTGGAATTTTATATGTGCTTTGATAAGTTTTGTATGTTTAATTTGGAATTAAATTTCAGTCATTCATCTCGTAAAGTGAGATATTTTTTTTTTAGTTTATCATAAATGACTTTTAGTTGTAGATAAGAATCGACAAAACCATTGAAAGTGATTTTAGTTTTTTTTTCTCCTTCATTTTAAAAGTTAACATCAGAGTTAGCACAGTTAGTTGGTCACTGATTATTTTCTGGATTCTGTATTTATTATAATAATGTGCTGATAATAATTTTGATAATGATTAATTTTTTTTAATGTTAATTATTAATTTAGTTTGTGTCTAAATGTACCAAGGTTGTGAATAAAAATGA
The DNA here is from genome assembly GCA_016920875.1 of Columbicola columbae. Classification (NCBI taxonomy): domain Eukaryota; kingdom Metazoa; phylum Arthropoda; class Insecta; order Psocodea; family Philopteridae; genus Columbicola; species Columbicola columbae. The sequence continues at coordinate 12,464,357 of JADMLL010000004.1, read as the reverse complement.
AGAAAAATTTGAGATTCGTTTGAAAAGAAAAACTTCACCTTTTCCTAAACACACGTTTTTTATGGTTTTAGAAATGATTGCAGCGTAAAGTTTAGCATAATTAATTGGAAGTAAGTAATGAAATTCAAAGTAAATAAATAAATGAAATTATTAACGGTAGCTGGAGAGATTTTGATAAATGACGGAAAATCAGAAAGCCATTTCCAGCGTTGGAGTTGACCGTTAATTTAAAAAGTGTAATGGAGAAGGCGGTGAGTTGGAATTTCTTGACATTTATTGTTTTTTTAAATTTCTCTGCAGAAGTGAATTTCGATTAATGATACTAGAATCGAATTGCTACGTTTTTGACATCGACTATTCGATAAACTTGTGAAGGACAGTTAAAATTTTGTTTGTTTTGAAACACGTGGAGTTAACACTTGCCAAGTGCTCATATGCTTGCAAATGGCTTCCACGTTGTTTAGAAATTTGAAGTTTTGTTCTTTCTATCGGCCGAAGAAGTTGAAAAGAATTTTGAAATGTACCGCGGTACACCATTATGAATTCAGTATTTGTAGACAATCAGTGATCAGTGACAAACAGTCAAATGAACAGAAATGGGACATTGATGAAACTAAAGCCAAATATGGTATACTTGCCGTTCTCACGGCGATTAGTTTATTTTTATACAGTTGCAAAGATAAGTTGAAGATTTCAACGAATTGGTTTCCTACAGTACATGCCATAGCAAGAAATGATAGTACCTTACGGCAACGTTTTAATTTCATAGCAGATGTGGTAGAAAAAACTGCTGATGCTGTTGTTTGTATAGAAAGCAGAACTTTGTTGAGGTAATTTGAGGTTATTCATTTTATTGTTTATATTTCTATAAAATATTAATTGTTTGAGATTCTTTGATCCATAAATTTGTTTCATTGCTTCATTCTTTAAAGGTCAGGTGTCATGGTTTTTTATTTTCAGAAATGGGGTTCAAAGTGTTGCTCCTGGAGGTTCTGGTTTTATAGTAAAGGATGATGGCTTAATTTTAACAAATGCTCATGTAGTCATGAATAGACCTCATAGAACTGTCCAAGTAAAATTAAAAGATGGAAGAATATTTACAGGTCAAATTGAGGATGTTGATATTAACACTGATTTAGCAACTGTTAGGATAAAAGCAGTATGTTTTCAAATTATTTTATAATCTTTCGTCTTGTTTTATTCAACACTAAGTGGGATTTAATTGGTCAAAATTATTTTTTTAGGATAACTTACCTAGGATTGACCTTGGTGCCTCAACAGATCTCAGAGCTGGTGAATGGGTTGTTGCGATAGGCAGTCCTCTTTCACTCAAAGATTCTGTATCAGCTGGGGTTGTTAGTTCTCCCCAAAGAAAGGGTGAAGATTTAGGAATTAATTATAAAGATATGCAATATATTCAGACAGATGCTGCAATAACTGTAAGCTGTCATTTGATGTTTTGTGTTTTGTGTTTTTTTTAAAGATAAATCCATTATTTTAATTTTTTTAGTTTGGCAATTCTGGTGGACCTCTTGTTAATCTAGATGGAGAAGCAGTTGGTGTCAATTCGATGAAAGTGACAGCTGGTATATCATTTGCTATACCTATTGAATATGCGAAAGATTTTTTGAGGAGAAGTGAGGAGAAAAAAAAGAATGAACAAGGTGAGGGCATTGAACTCATTTTGGTTTGTTTGAAATTATTTTCTGTAACATATCATTCACTTATTCACTGATTGTTTGATATTACTGTCAGCAAGACATTGCCAGTAAAAATTAACCAAAATTCTGAAAATGCTTTTGAAATTGACCAGTTCTTGGTTTTTGTCATTTTTGATTACTTTGATTGTACAAAATCTGGTTTTGATATCAATACTACTTGAAAGATGAATTTACCCACTTGAATTAGTACTAAATGTCAGGACTGTTGAAAAGTTTAATTTTCTTTATTTTATGTTTCAAAAGAAACATGTTGGACTCAACATTTTGTATTTTGGGGGTAAATGTCAAGTTGTCGTTAATAACTAATTTGTTAATTACTTTCAAATTGACATCAAAATACCTTCATGTGTTCTTTTCATGTCACATTTATTAGGTTTTGATCTCTCTCTCCAAAAAAAGTCTATTGTGGTGGGATATATAATTGGGAGTTGGAAATATGTTTTGAAAGTGACCATGTCATTTGGCTTGATCACTCCAGCTGTATACTGAAGGTTGTAACATTCTAGTGGAGTGATACAATGATCTATTTATAGGTGAAAGACGCAGATAAGCTCTTTGTGACTCGAACTATTTTTACGCTACAGACAGGCCATTCATTGTTGAAGAAATTAATGTTTATTGTTCACGACAAATTTACGCGAGTGGCACCACCCTTCCTTAGTCATTCGAACACCAATTAATTAATAATGTTTAATGACGTCGTTGTGTTTCATAAGGTTTATTGGAGGGGTGGGGATATATATTACTAGTATAACCACCCCTTCCTCCTTTTGAGGTCACTAATAGTCCTCGGTGGGCTTGTATCAGCCGTCACGAGATCAACTTCTTCATGGTTAACGCCGGTGTCTCATCAATTTAATTAAAACGAATTAAATTCTGGAGAGGATTTGTTGCCGTCTATTAAAGGCATAAAAAAGAAGTATAATTGTTGTATAGGGTGGGGTTTTGAGAACGACTTTGTTCACGGAATACTGGTTTGGATTACGTGATGCTTGCGACCCCGAAATACTTCTGTGTGGAATTTATAGTCCTGAGGTTTTGTCACAGGGATTCCTCATGAACGTCATAAATCGAAGCTGTTCCTTTTGGAGAGTTCATTTTCTTAAGTTGCCCTTTGGATGTTTTAATTATTATCTATTGTTATAGTTTCTGTTTCTATAGAGCATTTCCTAGTTAAAATCTTATTTCTCTTCTGTGTGAAAAAGGTAAAGAAAAGTTTGCGAATATATTTGGCGGGATCCTCCTTATCCTCCTCTGAAGGCTTTCTTCATTTCTATTTTCTTGTCGTATTGAGTTATAATGAATTATCGATTTTGTTCATCATCAATCACTATTAACTATCAATTTTCTTAAATTAATTTCAGATGGGAGCATTTCACCTTCTGGAAAGAGAAGCTATATAGGTGTTTCCATGTTGACGCTAACTGCCGAACTCCTTCAAGACCTCAATCTCAGGAATTGTCAAATTCCCGAATTTTTAGAGAATGGAATTCTAATATGTCAAGTGGTGATCGGTTCACCAGCTTTCAAGTAAGGCCTTAGACCTGATTTTATGGAGGGGGGACGAATTTGAAAGGAAAATCTAATTTTTTGGATTTTTCTTGTAGTAGCGGAGTACAACCGGGAGACATAATCGCCGAAATCAATGGAAAACCAGTGAGTGGAGTTCAAAGCGTTTACAGAGCTCTGGAATCGGGAAGTCCACTGAACATGAAAATATTCAGACACAATGTGTTTTTATCCGTTATCATCGCTCCTCAGGAGGTTGTTTGAAATCGTTGGAAGGAAAGATATTTGGGAAGGTGGGTGTGATAACAGGACTAAGATTAGAATGTCGGCAAGACTTGATTTCAATGTCCATTTTAGGTTTTGTGGCTTAGGTGAAGATTGATGAGTGTTTTTCAACTTGATACAATCGGTGACGGAAGTAATTTCTAAAGGTCGTAGGGGCCTTTGACAATATTTCGTCACAGGCGGGCAAGGTCTTTCCAAAGAGACTGAATAGTTTCACGAACAAGGACGAATGTAACGAAGCTTCCAATCAAAAACCTTTTAGAACTAATTCATTCAAAACCTCGATTTGACCTTTTCACTTTGTTTCTTTTTCAGGGAGTAAGTGATTTGGGTTCCTTACCGTCTAGGTCTCGATCATGTCGCAATGGGTTTGGAAGGCTGCCAGTCAACAAGGTATTTAATCATGTAACTCGATCTAGAACAATTGTCAATTTCTAAATATGGATAATAGAATTTGTAGGATTCTGTTTTCTTTTTTTAGTGGTCGAGGAGAGAAGAAAGGGGAAAATAGGAGAAAGGGTCTTTCTCTTCTTCTACGCACACATCAGGAATCCTAAAATTCTTTTTGCTTAATTTTTCACTTTTTTTTTGCTCTAAATGGTGGCGGGCATGGATTTTGGGGATGAGGGCTTGACGATCGTCTTTTGGATTTGTAAAAAATTTTTATATATTTATATTTTATTTTATATTATTATTATTATTATTGAATGAGAAATACTTATTTATTTTTATTATCTCCTTTTTGAAGGAATTTGGTTTGCTGTTATGAGTACAAATATGTTTCTGTTACGCTATTCTCTTCAAGGGTTTGGGAGGGAAAGAGATGCTTAGCAGTGGTTTTGTTTAAACGTTTCTTCGGTTCTACATCTGCAACGATCATTTGGATTTAAAAGTTTCCTGAGTATCAGTTACGAAGGCCAGTCACATCGGTCTCTTTTACTGTCGGATGCTTTAGAACAGAGGTTCCCAAACTTTTTCGTGTCGTAGACTCCTTGTTTTGGGTAGACCCCCTACTGATTTTTGTAAATTTCTCACTGTAGTGAATTAAATTTTTACCTCATTGGTACTTTTATAAATAATGGGTATGTCTTTATATTATAATATAGTATAATGTGAGTAAATAGGTACTATCAGTGTATGTTGAAATCCACCGTCGTGGACCCCATTTCATTTCATGGACCTCTAAATTTGTTTTTCGCTGACGTAGAACCCTTGTAGGTTGTCATAGACCCCTGAGGGTCGATATAGACCACTTTGGGAATCATTGCTTTAGAAGTTAATCTTGGTTTATGATTCTTTGAGAGTTAGGGGTCTAAGATGATACTTTTGTCTTTTGTGATTAAGATTATAGTAATTCGACCTGGTCTATGGTCTTAAATTTGATGATGGACGGATGTTTGATCTCTTCACTGGAGTCCCGTCAGTCAACTCTCACTCCTTCGCTATGTTTACTGCAGGCTCAGAGTATCATTTATTAGTAGATATTATCTTTATATATGTATGATACCAAGGTTTATTTAATGTATCGTTAGTTAGGCAAAGGTATACAGCATTCAACAAAGGAAAGCTCGAGAGTCTGAATTTAACGCTAATCATTTCGTCAGAAATGTGTCTACTATAACAACGCTTTAAAACTGATTCTTAAATAAAATTATGAAAGTATATATAAGTATAAAATGGCTCTTCGATTAAATTAGTGTTTTGTATAGTTTATATCAGCCGATTAATGGCGAGAGCAGTTGATGCTAAGTTTAAAAGGTTTGAAAGTATTTCACAACCCAAGTCCTATCAGGATATGGTAACTTCACAGATTAATTGTCTATATTAGCTATATTTGTCGCAGTTGAAACATGAATAAATTTATTGTGGAGAAGACATGGTGGAAGAACGAACCAGATAGGCCATTTAAGAAGGAAATAGAAATCAAACTAGAAGTGCTTCAGTTTCTCCTTTAAAACTTTCACCGAAGGAGAGAGAGAGAGCTTTTGAGCTTTTACCTACAATGTAATGACTATAAGTATAATTATTAACATTGACATGAAGCAAAATAAGTTATTTATATTGTAGGGCGTGCCTTTTTATGTTCTATATTATAAAAGTCTTTAATAATAAAAATTATTCTCCCTAAAGGTAACCCGATAATCTTCTGGTATTTAATTCTTCTGAGAGATCTGTGGTGTAGTGGTTTAAGTGCCCGACTAAGAAGTTATAGTCGCTAGTTCAAATCCTCCTCCGGTATCCTATGAAACCCAAAAAATGGATTTAAAACTCGACTTTACTATGTTTAATGTTTCTGTCGTTAGTATTGTTCGCAATCATCCCCGCGCCATAAATACAATAACATGTACAACAGAAACAGAAAAACAACTTTTTCAAAATGGTCGCTTCTGATGTGTGTGAAATGCGTTAATTCTCTCACTTATTTGATGGCTTTACTTTCATCTCGCTTTCATCCGCTTCTCTCCCTCTCTCTCTCTCTCTCTCTTCCCAATCTCCGCGTCTGTCATAATTTCTATGGGTTTTTAAAATTCGTTAGAC